>BJBW01009009.1:454-44563 GCA_004320125.1 Scolopax mira
TACAGACCCCATTACAGACCCCAAAAAGACCCCAAAAAGACCCCAAAAAGACCCCAAAAAGACCCCAAAAAGACCCCAAAAAGACCCCTGACCTCCATTACAGACCCCATTACAGACCCCATTACAGACCCCAAAAAGACCCCAAAAAGACCCCAAAAAGACCCCAAAAAGACCCCTGACCTCCATTACAGACCCCAAAAAGACCCCATTACAGACCCCATTACAGACCCCAAAAAGACCCCTGACCTCCATTACAGACCCCATTACAGACCCCAAAAAGACCCCAAAAAGACCCCTGACCTCCATTACAGACCCCATTACAGACCCCATTACAGACCCCGGCAGTCTCCTGCAGAACCTAGCAGACCCTGACAAAACCCAACATATAGCTAAGCTATTTCAGATATAAAAATTAACTAATTTTTCTGAACAAAGAATATGCTTTTAAGGCAACTCCTTTATGCATCTGGCTTTAACCAGCAATGTAAACCCTTTCTCGTATAAACATCAAAACGACATGCCCTGAAAAATAGATTAAAATACGATCGTTAAACATATCTAAATTAGAAAGCAATTCATACTCAGGTAAAGCTGCTACTGCTCCAGAGCAACCAGGATGTCCTTCCTTCCATTATAGCTGCATGGCACTGGATTAGTCCGTGGTTGTTTGCATAGCCTTTTCATCCTAGTAAGTAATGGTCTGTCCTCTCCTCATGCTCAATATCTAGAGGTGATTAAAGTAAAAAAAAAAAAACCAAAAAAAAACAAAAAAAAGAAAAAAAAAGTAGAATATTATGGCCTCTATTGTGATATTTTTAAAATTTCTTATTTTTCTCACTAATCTGTAAAATTCAAGGCAGAAAACAACATTACAACCACTGTTATTTATAAGTAACTCTGCTCTGCCTAATTGTTACAGGTCTTTGTTCATAGTGGATTGACAGCTCATGGCACAGAAGTAAATGGTGGGAGTTGATCTTGGCTTCCTGAGTCTCATTGAAGTCTTTGTGATTTTGGGCAAAAAAGAAAAACATATTGGGCTGTCAGAGGTAAGCCAGGAGTTCAATCTTATTCTTTCCTTTGTTCAAAGTCCATCAGATAAATGCAAACTGTTTGCCAAAAAGGCCTGGGCAAAAACTCATGGGGAAAGTGAAAGCTCTTCTGGGATGCTGAGCTATGAAATAACACAATTGGAATCACAGAATGGTTTGACTTGGAAGGGACTTAAACATAATCCAGTTCCATCCCCTTGCCCTGGGCAGGGACACCTCCCACCAGACCAGGTTGCTCCAAGCCCCCTCCAACCTGGCCTTGAACCCCCCCTCCAGGGATGGGGCAGCCACAGCTTCTCTGGGCAACCTCTGCCAGGGTCTCACCACCCTCATAGCAAAGAATTTCTTCCTGGTATCTAGTCTAAATCTCCCCTCTTTCAGTTTAAAACCATCACTCTTTGTCCTGTCACTACACTTCCTGGCAAAAGAGTCCCTCCCCATCTCTCCTGTAGGCTCCCTTCAGATATTGGAAGGCTGCTATGAGGTCACCCCGGAGCCTTCTCCAGGCTGAACAACCCCAGCTCTCTCAGCCTGTCTTATTAGGAGAGGTGCTCCAGCCCTTTGAGCATCAAATAATTAATATCTTAATAATGCTATGACTTTCTAAATTTTGTTTATCTGCAGGTTTTACATCTGGTGTTACTCTTTCCTGCATGCCAGGCGTTTTTGTGAGTATGAGTTGNNGCTTCTCTGGGCAACCTGGGCCAGGCTCTCACCACCAAAGAATTTCATCTTAGTATTTCATCTGAATCTCCCCTCTTCCAGTTTAGAACCTTTACACCTCATCCTATGGCTCTCCTCCCTGATCAACAGTCCCTCCCCAGCTTTCCTATAGGCCCCCTTGAGGGACTGAAAGGGGCTCTAAGGTCTTCCCAGAGCCTTCTGGAAAGAGAGCGAGCCTTCTTCCCCTGGAGAACCAGGCTGAAATGACAACTAGTTCTTTATCAACTGCCTAATTTAGCTTTGTGCAAGGAGAGCTGGCAAACAGACCCATGACGGCGCAGGCTGCTGGGGTGGGGAAGGTGGGAGAGAAGGAAGGTCGGCGGCCCCTCAGCCCGGAGGAAGGGCGGGCAGACCCCGAGGCCTGCGGCCTTGCTCTCCTCATGAGGCGAGGGAGCGGTGCTCCCGCCCGGCTCCGTGCCTCCGGCCACTTCCTACGGCGGCAGAGGCATCGTCACCGTCTGGACCACGGCGAAACGCGAAAAATTAAGAATAAAATAAAATAAACCCATAAATGCGGCTGTGGGGCTGGGTTTTCGGGCCGCTCTCCTGTCAGGGGCAGGCCGCGGGGCCGCTGCCATGGCAACGGGGGCGGGCAGAGGCGGGCGGGCGGCGGGGGCGGGTGTCGCCGCGCTGATTGGGCGGCGGCGGGCGGTTGACGGCTTCCGGCGGGCGCGCGCGGAGCGGGGCCGGGGCGGGGGGGGGGCTTGTCGGTCGGTCCGGCGGAGGTTGAGGAGGAGGAGGCGGCTGCGGCGACGGCCGGGTGTGTGTCGGTGGCCGAGGGATGGACACACTGGGCAGGAAGGTGGTGGTGTGCGACAACGGCACCGGGGTGAGTTCGCGTCGGCACCGGGAACCGCCCTGCCGATAGGGAAGGGGAAGCAGGGCCATTATCCCCCCCCCCCCCTCACACACACACAAGGCCCGGTTTCCTGCCGGCACGCCCGCGGGCCGCGCCCGGCCTCTCGCCGTTACCGGGCCCGGCCGCCTTTCCCATCGTCCCCCTTCCCTCTTCCCCAACCACCCCTTTGCTGCCTCCCGAGGGGTCTCGCCACCCTCCGCCAGCCCCGGCCCCGCCGTGGCGAGGTGTGCGGAATGAATGGAGCCCGGGGGGTGTGTGTGTGTGATGTGGGGGGGGAAGCTGTGGGCAGAAAAAAAAAACCGATCCCGGCGGGTTTTTTTTGGTCGGTTCTTCCCTTATTTCTGAGCGAAATCTACCCTCGGGGTGGGGTCCTCGGTGGTGCGTCCCGCCCCCTTCCTTCCTTCCTTCCCCGGCGTTTTCCTGCTTTCCCGTGAATATCTGATTTCTCTACGTAACCTGAGCAGGTCTCTCTGCAGCGACGAGCATTTGACCAAAAATACCTTTTTTAAAAAAATTCTGAATGAACCCCTTACACTTTGAGCCATCAGGGATGTGTCTCCATATGCAGGCTTATTACTTTTAGGGCTATTATTCTTTATTTTGCAACTCCTGGTTAAAATCCAATCATCATCCATCCATTCATTAGTACGTTCACGATCCTCAACATGCTCAAAATTGACCTTGGTTTTTAAATTAAGAGAGCCCCAAAGGTTTTCTCCCCATCCTTCCCCATTTTCCACCCTCCAGGAGCATACAGGCACCCCCTAGATGTTCACCAGGCTTCAAGGCACCTCGACAGGAAGTTAGAAAGATACCATTTTAAAGCAAAAAAAAAAAAAAATCTATAGGTGGGTATTTCCCGTCGGAGAATTTTGTTCAGAAATCTAGGGTTTCCCCCAGGGAAGAAATCTTATTTGGAGAGTTAACATAGCTAACAATATATAAAGATCTCTTGAATGGCAGAAAATAAAAAAAAGAAGTGATTATTTTTCTTTTTATAGAAACACTTGCAATAAGAAAGAAATATATGTTTATTTTTTTTAAAGCCCAAGAAGGAATAGTTGAGACAAAGGTCATTGTTAGAGATTCAGCATCCTGAATTAGAAGGTTTTCCAATTAGCATGTGAAATGATTAGAACGGTTCGGGAAGAATGTCATATTTGACAGTTCTGGGGTTTGACAGTTCTGATGTCTTCTCCTTTTTTTCCTCCTATAGCAAAAAAATATCATTAATAGGACCGGAGCCTGAAGCCTTTGGGCGCTTCTTACACTGTCATTTAGAAAAAGGAAGGAAAAAAAGAAAGCATTTACCATTTTCTTCTCACAAAGCGGTGTGGAAGCTTTTTTTGGTTTTTCATTGTTTCACGCTCTTGTTGTCAGGCCTGTATTCCCAAGAAATTTTAGAACTTCATCTTTTAGTGTGGTCCTTTAAGTAGCTATAAACATTGTAAAATGTTGAGTCTATCAGTGGTGACAGCAGTGTAGTGCTGTGCCTGGGCTCGGTAAGCTATGAGGCATGGGGTAAAAGCTGTCATTTTGACCCAATTTTGTACAGCGTAACATATCTGTGTGTGCTTTTAATCAGGAGACATTTTGGAGTGATCCTTTTTATTTTATTATTATTATTTTTTCCCCTCTGGGAGTTGTACCAGCAGGATATAAATAACTATAACAGTGGAAGGTGCCTTTATAGCGCCATCGAGGTGCGAGAGGAGGGGCCTGTGTTCACCCTCTGAGCAAAACAATGTCCTATATTGTCAAATCAGTATTTTTATAATAATATTTTTTTCTGTATGACAAAGAAGAGCTGCCTTATGTCAGAATGATGTCTGATGCACTGTGGTATGTTGTACTTAAAACCTGCATTGAAGAGAAATCTCTTGCCAGGTGCCAGAAATACTACAGAAAAATGGAGAATGTTTTTAGAAAAATCAGGTGCGATTTTAACTTTAGCCTCGTCTTTGAAATTTGTGGTCCTTGTTATGCTGCATTAGGACTTCTGTTGTATGTGGCTGCAATGAATCTGGGAGGAAGAGGTGACTAGAAGGGAAGTTCTTGCAACACTGTAGTGTAGCAGAGAGAGGAAATGGCATCTTAAAGGTCTGAAGCCTTAGAGATGGATGTTCTTATTGGCCTTGGACAAATGGTGAGTTCCTTGTGGTAAAATTGCTCTAATTGTGTTGAGGGTTTTTGTTTGGGAATTGCATCAAGGGAAAGAATCGGGCACAGAGACCTGGTAAGAGGTATTTGTTTTAAGGCTGGTCACGTGACCTGTTTGCGAGCTTCCTCATTCTTCTCGTTTGAAAGAACACTTTAAACATACAAGGTTCTTACTGTTCGATGACTCAGTAGGAAGTGAAAGAGTCGGTCTAAACCACAGTGAAATGGAGAAGAAACTATATATGGTAAAACCTTTTTACACGCGTGGTCTTGCACGCAGGCAGGCTGAGCAGCTATTCTTAAAACATTCCGAATGTATATCGAGTCCTTGCAAAAAAAAAAAAAAAAAAAAAAGAGTGATGATGAACTCTCTTGGCTTCCTTCCAAAGCCACGTGAATTCGTTGAGTGTCGGTGTTACCGTTCGAGACACGGTGTGTACGAAGCACTGGACTGAAAGGATTGGATAATCGGTCCATGGGGTGTGCACCACAAGGGGCAGAATTGAAACAAGGATGTTGTTTGAAGGTTTCAAGGTGAGAGTGGAAAGGACAGTGAGTATTTAATGTCTGGCACTGGAAAAGAGAAGCTGGTTGGATTCCAAGCTACTGCAATTCTTAACGTTAATGGAAGATCCTCCAAGATCTTCGGTTAAGGAAAGGAGAAGTTTCTTATGTTTCTTGTACCCCTTCAAAAACCAAAAACTGTTCAAGAACTATTCTACGGATACGTTTGTGTTTCTTAGGTGCCTTTATCTGTTGGTAGTTTTACCAAACCTGGTTCTTCAGCCATAATTTCCAACACTACGTTGTCACGAACCTACTGAACCAGCAGAATATTCAGTAGCATCAAGGAGAATACTTCAGTGGGGCTGCTTTCATTGCTGGGAAAGCTGGTATGCAAGGCTGACTTTTTCTCATCCTCACCAAATTTTTATGTAGCCTGGAGGGGGTAAATTTCAAATTTGAGGGGGAAGAGAGAGAGTTAAAATGTTGCCCCATCTACCTCCTGTTGAGTTTACCAAACTTTGTTAAGATGTCATTTTTAAGGTGCTTGGTTCCAGCCCGAAAGAGGTAGGGAAAAGACTGTGAATGTCAGAGATCAGTCTTGCCTATTGTAGTTCACATGGATAAAATCTGGTTTTCATTTTGGTGTAGGCTGGTTGGAGAAATGACAGTCTGCTTTTAAAATCTAGGATTTATTAATTGCCAGCATCGTTAACTGCCTGGGAACGCCTATCAAGGCAGAAAAGGAAAGGGGCTGGAAGTTCAAATAGGAAAAACATAGAAGAGTATTTTTGTAGGTGTGGGATTTTTGAGGTCAGCATAGTTGTATGTAATTTTGAGAGGTATTTTTAAGGTTGGCCAAGAGGCACTTTTGATTTTGTGCTGGTGGGTGGGTAGCAGAGCTTCCTGAGGGGTGCTCCAGTAGCTTGAGCTGTAAAGATTCATCGTGTAGATGTTACTGGTCCTGTCACTTCTGTTGACCAACACAGTTGGTGATGACTGGAGGAAAGAAAAGGAGGAAAAGCTGTAAGCAAAGATAAGGGTGTAAAGGTGCATGGGCTCCCTGGAGGTGCTCATGGTCGGACTCAGAACAGTTTATAAAACCTTAAGCTGGAGGATGGGATTGTATGGGCTGGTTTATAGAACTTGCCCAGGTCCTGCACAATGAAATTTATAACAGGCAAACCCAAATATTGTAGTGATTTGCCCTGAGTGCAGTATTTTGATGAGTCTGAAAGGGAGTTTTATTTTTTATGTTTTATTTTTATGTTTTATTTTTTTAAATTGAACACCATCGTTTGGACTCAGCTCAGTCCTTCAAAATGGCTCATATGTTTCCTCTGGTAGAAAACTTACCATAAAGTTTTCTGGTGTATTGCAGGTGGTGTGATCCAAAACATGTTTGTGGCTACTTTTTGCTTTCTCATAGCAGCACTCCGTTCTTGAAAACACCAATAAGATCAATGTAACTCCTGGATACTTCTGGCCTTAATATAAGCAAAGGACTTGATGAGTACTCGGTTCTCAGAGAACCCTGGACTGAATAAAATGAGTTGTACACATGGTGTCATTCCTCAGGTATTCCATCCTCTGCCTTTGGAGACAGCAAACACTGAATGGGATGAAGGAAATTAAGACCACAAAAAGCCAAAAAAAAACCCCCACAACCCCCCTTCCCCTCTCTATTAGCCTGACTTTAAAATATCTCTTGGCTTTTTCCATAGCTGGCTTTATAAATTTCTTTCCAAAACATGCCCTTTTTACTGCAGTAAGGGAAAGAATTTAGAGCACCAGAAGGTGACTTTTCATGTTCCCGTTAGTGTAATGGCAGAATTCCCCTCAGCTGCAATTAGCTGTACTCTTTGCTGTGATAATTGTTTCACTGGCAGTCTTAAGACCTCGCTTCAAAAAAAAAAAAAACTCAGGGAATGTTTTGGAAATCTTAGCAGGTGGCTTTTAATACACTCTTAAGTGGAGAATTAAGCTTTGAAAGAGGGACCAGGGGAGGATGTGAATTGTCTGCCCTTGGAGGCTTCCATCACTCAGCTGGTGAAAGCCCTGAGACAATGAATTCTTGTTGACTACTTTGAGTCCAGCGTTGGCCAAGGGAGCTCCTGAGGTTCCCACCAGCCAGAATGATGGTGGGAGGTTTGGGTTGTGCTGGTTGGTTTTAGAAGTGTTTCCTGCCAACTCGTGTCTTTCTCCTTAAAAGAAACCCTGAAAATTATGAAGCTCTGAGAATCCACCTGAATTGTGCAGACGATCTGCTAGTTCACTGTTAAACGCTTTTTATTCCAGCATAACACACGAATTCACAAGATTTTGGGGTTTTTTCTGATATGCAAATTGTTATGCTCCTGTGTGCTCTAATTGGAGAGGCAATTTAATTTGGTTGCATTGCATACTCATTATAAGGTAGCCCGTTTCAAAATGATGGGCTTCAGATTTAGAGAGTAGCAGGAAGCACTGGACTCTCAAAGCACTTAGTTATTTTAATACTGTTTCTCAAAAATCTGACAATCTGATTCAGAAAAAAATTCAGGATGATACTTTAGTTCAGTTTTACAGATGTACACATCATCTGAAATGTGTAGAATTGATACAAAAGTATAACTTCAGTTGCTTTCCAGTGGGACACCAGCTCTTAAATTTGGGATTTTAATTTTTTACCCCAAACCAGGTTTCTATTGGTAATCAAGACTAATGTTTATTCTAATAAAATTCTTTATTTCCTTTCAGTTTGTGAAATGTGGCTACGCAGGCTCAAATTTTCCAGAGCACATTTTTCCAGCTTTAGTTGGGAGACCCATCATAAGATCAACCGCTAAAGTGGGGAACATTGAAATCAAGGTAAATTTTTTCATTATTATTCCTTTCTGACAGATTAAAATCTTTAGGACAGCTTTTGACTTACGTGCTGCTTGGAAACGTTTTCTCCTTAATTGCCCTTTATGCTGTTTCAGAATCTCTTGATTCGTTTCTGCATTGCGTTTTAGCCTGTCACAAACCACAAAGGGTAATCTGAAGCCTTGGAGGCCTTCAGATAGTCCAACTGAGGAGGCAGCATGTAGGGCTCAAGTGGTTCTGGGCAAAAAAAGGGCAATTGGCCAATATGTCATGCTTAGAGAGCAGAAATCAGATGGAGGTGGTTGATGTTTGTCACCGAGCTGTGCCATGGGATTCTGAGACAATGCTGAAGAACTGCTGGAGCTTCCAGGTCTTTCTATAACTGTTTGCTTTCTGCTCACAGTTGATCATGTGTGATCTTGTGTGAGATGTTTAACCTTGGTTGTGTTTGCATTTCATTATTTCTATTGGTTTTGTTTTCTTTTTGCTGTTGATAGGGGTAGGTACTCAGAATCACACCAGTTTGAGATGGAGAGCCTGTGTTCAGGCTACTTCATCTTGGGATGTTGTTCCAAGCTTAGAAGGGCAGCGTGGGGGACGACACCACTGTTTGAGCATCTTTTTCTGAAGTCTGGGGAGCTATCATTTCTCACTTGCATTTTGTAATTACAGACTAACGCTTCAAGTGTTAGTAGTTGCCTTTTCAGTCAATGTCTTGTGGTCCCATTCTACCTTCTTGCTTCAAGCCATGCATTCTCACCTTATGCTGCTCATACTGCTTGTGCAGCCACTTTAGTGAGCCCATGCCCCTGAAAAAGAGATTTCATTGTCAGGTAAAGATTTTGGCTGCCTTACTGGACAACCATGAACTCTGATTTGAGAGCAAGGCAGAAGGAGGAACTTGAGGGAGAAGCAGGAGGCGACACGGAACTACAGAAGCCCTTGCTTTGGCCAGTGGAGGTCAAGTTGGAACCATATATGTACAGGCTTTCAGTTTTGCTTTCCTTGTTGCTTCTGGGCCAGCAGTTTAGTAAAAAGAAAAAAAAAATATAATGGTGTGCCCAGTCTTGTTCCTTGTTTTCAGAACCCTGTGGGCGAAAAGGAGAACTTCAGTTATCTGCTTTCTGCTGCTGCCTGTAAAAAGTTAGTGTTATCAGCAGAAGGCCATAGAGGAAGTCAAGAGGATGAAAGACATCAGGCCTGTCCGAAATGCTCTTTGTTTCTGGTTTGCTTGGCTGTTTTTGGTTTTTAATTAACATTACAATACTGCTTACCTTGTGTCAGCTGGGACAATTTGGTTGTAAGGATGGAGGTCTTTCCCTTTCACAGTAGGTAGGAGTTTTTGGAAGGAGAGGGAAAACACCTTCCTTTTTCTTGGAAGACTTCAGATACTTACTTGAACTTAATATGACAATTTCTTTAAAGACATCCTGGTAGAGTTTTATGAAAGTTATGAAGTTATTTACAAATCAAACAACAACCCCACCAGCTCTCTTGCATGAAATCTCATTGTTGAAGTCACGTTTTGTCTCCAGCCCATCCTGCCAGTTTGGGTATTCTCTGATTATCCAATATCTCAGGTTTATATCATTGTAAATGACAGCGTTGAGTTGGAAAGGTAGGAGGTGGGAGTGGGTAGTTGCTATGAGATCATTGCAAAAAGAATCAGTAAACTATAATTTTTGAGTGCATTGCCCATCTTCTGCTTGAGCCTGGTGTATTTTAGAGAGGATAAACTGCATCTAGATTCTTCCTAGAAGTTTTATAACATCTGCCTATAATAAATGTCACTCTTTCTTATGGAAACTGTATCAAGAGAGAAAATCCCTGACACAGATACTTTGGGTATCCTGATTGGATAATACAGTAGGAAGACTTGCTAAGTGTGAGAGTTGTTTTTCTTTGTGAGATTCTTGCAGATTTCTTGAAAAATTGTATTGCAGCTGAGTTCTAGGCCAAAATTTAATTCTTGCCATTCACTGCAAGTTCTTATGGGATAAACTTAAAACTGAGTGAAGGTAGCTGAGAAGAAGATTATCAGTTTAACTTTTTTCAAAACTATTCAAAGAAGCTGTTATTTCTGTCAAGTTCAGAAACTCTGTGAAAAGAATGTGGAAGCTGTTGAAAACTTGTTATCGTCCATCTATTGAGTTACCAATTCCAAGTTAATTTGTCCATGTTTTCCTTCTGGATTCTCATTTCAGCCAGCAGCAGGGATAGAGCTTTCTCACCTACACAAGAGTCCCCAGTTCAGGATATAAACACAAAAATTCAGTTATTATTGGGATTATTTTGCTTAAAATTGCAACCTTAAAGCTCTAAAATTGGAAGGTGCTGCCCTTATCTTTTACTAAATTACCAAACATTGCAGGCAGGTTTGGAGAAGCAGGACTGATGAGTAGTTAAACCAATTAGGAATTTTAAGGCAGATGAGACCTGGTGAGCCATAGCCTGGGTCCTACAGTTCTGGCCAAGACAACCTGGAGAAGGTCATTCCCTGGTTTTGAAAGGAGGGCCATGCTCTGGTCAGCCTTTTGGGTGTCCCCTGGGCAAAGGCAGCTGCCAGAAAATCTATGTTTCTGCAATTTGCAGAATAAGCAGATTTGCCTTAATGGTGCTGAAAGTTAATCTGCTGGTTTTTGACAGTTTAGGTGACTCGAAGTAAATTTAATCAAAGGGGAAGAAAAATCTCAGTAATCATGAAAATGGGTTTAGTATAATTTTGGTCAATGTTTGGACACGTACACTTCAAATTTCTCAAAGTGCTTCCTGGCTTCATCATTGCTTATTTTCATTCTGAGAGTAGGTGCCATAATTTATGTAAATATCTCTTATTTGAGTCTTTTTTTGGGTATTTGTTCCATGATACATGAACAGATTAGCCTGCTTACAGGTGAGTGCTTTTATAGTTTTCAGTTCTTGTATATTTAAAACTTAAATTCTTAAAGAAAAATTTAGATTAGCAGAGTTAGATGTGGTCAGATGCCTTGTGAAGAGTCTTGTGTAGGTCAGATAAACGCCTTGCACAGACCAAAACTCCAGTGTTATAGAATATTTACATGCAAAATCCTATTTATGAGCAATAGGCAGATATACTGATCTTGTTTGCAACTTAAGATGCTTAAACATGACACGCCGCTGACGTGTAGCAATAGCTTGCTTTAAAGAGGCATTTTAACCTGGGATGCTGATTTCAGTTTGGCCCTGACTAATCTAGCCCAGTTCATTTCCTGCTGTAAGCGTGTCTCTTTTCAGCCTATTTCTACTGTGTACTTAAAATAATTTGAGAATTTCATTTAGGCCTTTTTTGACTTTCTTGCTTCTACCTTCTTTCTTCACCTTTCTTGACCCGTTGAAGTAGAATAACAAAAAGATGGTAAGTGAGGTGCCCCTTTGCTGTTTGTTTACCATTTTTGCCTGATGGGACCTAGTAGCTGTTATGTTATTTTTTGATGCTACTCATTGTTTTGTCTTGTTCTGCATCTTAGGTTTGAATATATACTTATTTTAGGCTTTGTTCATTGCTTTGGTTTACTAGCAACTAATTCATGAGACTATTTTTATGTGTCACTTCTAAATGCTACATAACCTGTAGGTTTGCAAGATGTTAAATAACTCGTAGAGATCAACTTGAGCTTGATGGTTTATGGTCAACGGTAACTGTTCAGGTTATTTTTTAAGAAAAAAAAGGGTACTTAAAGATGCTGGATGTTTCCATTGTGCATCTTCTCTCCCTGGCATTGAATCAGTAGGTTGAGTAACCCTCCCCTCCAAGTTTTCTGTGCCTCACTAACTGCAGCCCCATACTTTTTGGATGAAGGAGCTGGGTTTTGGTTTTTTTTTGCAATGAAATAACACTAGCCTGGAAACAGGGCTACTGGTACCTAGGAATATGCTCTTGACAGGCTAAATATGAGCAAGTCAGTTAAGGTTTCTTTAGAAAAGTATGGGCTAGAATAGTGAGAGAAAAAAAAGATGATGTTACTGTGCACGCTTCCTCTGGGAAATACGTGGGAAAGGAGAACAGACGATGCCGCTAATTTGAATGTTTGCATAACTAACTTTAAGAAACAGATTGCTTAATGAGTGTGAAATGACTATACAGACTATGCATTACTTGGTTGTGTTTGTGTAAGAATGCATTACTGGGGGTTTGGGCTTGGGACTTTGGGCATGGAACAGAGGAGGGTATATTTTATATTTGGATATGTCTATTCACACCCTGTTGACACAGGCAATGTGTAACCTGATGTTTCTTTTAATGTCTTCTTTCTTTTAAATTTCTTTTCATGTGGAACTTCTAATCTCTTCCTTGCTTTTGCTGCTGTTCAGTATGCTTATTCACCACTCGTTACTCCTCCTTTGGTATTGTGCACAGAAATTTGCAACGTGCATGGAAAAATATTCTGCCAATCTCACCTACTACTCTTATGTACTATTTTGCATCTTGGCCTTTTGAAATCAGTATTTGACTAAAAGACTTTTGGAGATGTCAGTGGAGAAACATCTGGACTTATAAAGGTCTTATCTAGCTGTAGCAGGGTTTATCGGTTTGTTGAAGATTAACTGGAGAATGGAATTAACAAAGTTTATTTTGGAAAAGGTTTGGGATGGGTAACCAAATTTAAATACTACACGAAAATATATTCTACTTTTCTCCTAAGTACCTGAAAATTATTCTAAAATGCAGGCATAGTTTAAGAACACAGTTGGACACAGGCTGGAGTAATTCCCTGTCATTCTTGAGGATTTTGGTGTTTGGAAAATGTTGAAAATGCTGATATGTTTCTTTATTAAAATTTGCCAGGATCTCATGGTTGGCGATGAAGCGAGTGAACTCCGCTCGATGCTGGAAGTTAATTACCCAATGGAGAATGGCATAGTTCGGAACTGGGATGATATGAAGCACCTCTGGGATTACACGTTTGGACCAGAAAAACTTAATATTGACACCAAAAATTGTAAAATACTGCTCACGGAACCTCCCATGAATCCAACTAAAAACAGGGAGAAGATCGTGGAGGTATGTCTGGCTAGTAGAAACTGATATATACTGTCATTGCAGCATCACTAAGAGATTTTAACTTCTTGGAATACCTGGTAATTGTCTGAAGCAAAGCAGTTCTCCTGTTTTCTACCCAAAACTCATCCTCAGCCATAGTCATGTCGGCAGCTGTGGTTAAATTCAAACAAACTGAGACTTTATTCAAAAGCTGTGAGCAGGCTTCTTGTCTCAAGCCCTATTGTCGCTGAGACATACAGTTGGAAATACTTCATGTATCCAAGATATATTGATGACTGGCTATTGGATGAGTGTTAATTACTTTAAATGACTTGGACTTCTGTAAGCCAGAGATTGAAGCTTGAGCAAGATGATGCTTACCAGATGGAGCAGTGTTGTTGGAGGGAACTGAGACAAATATGTGATGACAACCAATTTGCTAATCTTTGATTAACCCTAGGAATTATCAATTAAAGCCTTCTAAGAAGGAAAGCCTGGTTCTTGGATCCCCCATCTCCCAGTGCTGCCCTCAGCAACCTAAACTCCAGGTTGTCAGATAGTGTTTAGTTCTAGTACCATGTGACAAAGACTTGAGTTTGAAGAGCAGTTATGTTTAACAAGAATACTTTTCTGTTTTCTTGTGTTTGTTGTGTTAGTTGTTTTTTTTCTCAAGCGTTGTAGGTGTTTTCAATTAATTTAAGTGTTCAGTGTAACCAAAATGTAATTAAAAAAAAAAAAGTGTTGTTAGAGTAGCTGATAGGGTAGGAAAAATGGATTTTAAGTCTGAAGCCTGACCCATTTATCAGAACTTTGAATATGAAAGCTTTGTGTATATATATATTTTTCCCCAATCTGTTGCTTAGTCTAATAAGAATTTCTTTAAATTCCTTTAAAATCCTTTTGTTGTCCCAGCCACAGCAGTGCTTTCTGCAGTGTAGAGTGAATATATTTGTGTTAATCTTTTCTTTCAGCTTGCGAGCAAGCAAAGTATAGCAAAGTTGGGAAAAAATGGGAAGAAAAAAATCAAACTGTACAATCTAAATTCAGTATTTCTTAGCAATTGTGGGCAATTACCAAATACCTCTTACCAAAGTAGTGTGTAACGCACGACTGGCGATACCTTCTGTGGTGAGTCAGTGGGTCGTGGTGTGACAGACACAGTGGATTATTTTGGGTGACCTCCGTGCAGCAGGAATGGTTGAGTTTCCTCTTCAGGCTTCTTTGCTTTTCAGCCGTCTACAAGAGCATTCTTGTTTCTGTCTTCCTGCTAAACACAAAAGGCTGGGTTTTAGTTATTCTGGGACTGAGTAATTTTATACCGTAAATTGAGCCATCTTGCATGGCTTCTGAAGTCTTTTTCCATTTGTTTGGTTTTTTTTATAAAACCACTCCAGAGATTGTGGATACTGAACTATAATCCAGAGGATTAGGGAGACCTCGAATCCGGTTTTGTAAATTCCAATTTGAGTTAAAGAGAAGCTCATTGTTTCTATTAACTTTTTGAATGGAGCACAGTGTTATGAAGACTACCAACATTTAGTTTTTAGCTACAACGCAGTTACACTCTTTCCATTTTTGCCACGGGCTCCTCCTTTTCGGGGAGGCTAGCCCAGTATGAAGCACTAAACTCAACATTTTCCTAAAGCCTACAGTAAATATAATACTGTCTTTGCATTTTGCAATACAGCGCAGCAGCATTTGAAAAGAAAAGCTTAGTCATCTGGACAGTATCAGGATGATAGATAATTAAATATCTTTCCCTCCCTCCCTCCCCCCACCCCCCCAAATTTTTAGTTCTTTTCTGTGCCCAATGGGAACATCACTCTGTAGGTAATCCAAAAGCTGCTGTCACGAGAAGAAGAATCGTTTTCAGGAGCACATCCTGCTCAGTGTTTGCATCTTAAAATTTGTTAAAGACATTTCTCACATCGAATAAAAAAGACCTAGAAGTCTTGAAAGAAAGAATAACAGCCCCCCAAAAGCCTGCAAATAGGTTATACAAGGGTTTTGCTGTAGCTTCTAGGGTTTAGTACAGCGTGTGGAGACAGTAGCTAATGCCATTTGAATATCCTTTTTGTTGTACAAAGAGGATAACTTAGATTTTTCTTAAATTAGTGTTTCATTTTATAAGCACTCAGGTTGTTTGAAAGACTCATCTGTCGGAACAGTGCTGATTTTAGGCAACAACTACTCAAATGGGTTATCTTTTCGAGTTGCTGCCCTTTCAACTCTTCCTTTTCTGGCAGACACTTCTGCTTCTTGTTTCTGAATGTATTGTGCACATGCAGAATTGTGGCCAGTACAGGAAGAAGGTGGCCCAGAGATAGAGAACAACCTGTGACACTGGCCTGATTCTAGACCCACATGCACTTGTTACGGTCTGTGGTTGGACAAAGCCTGTAGGGGGTTGATATGAAGAAGAATAAAAAAAAAAAAAAACCCCAAACAAACTACCCTGAACCTTATTAGATTTAGAGCATACACCTTCAACAAATGCTTCATTTCCAAGTCATGCTTCAGTAATTGAAGTACTTGGCTGGTCTACAAGTACCGCTTCCCACTCGTTAAGCATTTTGGAAAAGGGCTTAGTGAAGCTGCAGAAATTGGTGTGGGGTGTTTCTTGGAAGTAATTGCTATCGTTGCTTAACGGATGCGGAATGTTTCCTCTGGCTCATCTTGTGCAAACAGGTAAGGTGTGGGACTGAACGTGCTACTGAGCTGCCATCAAGCAAGTAGGTTTCTAATGTTTGCGTAGAATCTGTGCGATGAAATTTGTTGGAAAGTATTTTTGATTAGCAAAAAGAATTCTAGAAATCCAGTTTTCAATGATTGGTGAAATTTCTTTGGCCTGTTTTGGATGTTAATTTTTGCCTTCCTCCTACAGGTTATGTTTGAGACGTACCAGTTTTCTGGGGTGTATGTAGCCATTCAGGCTGTTCTCACTTTGTATGCTCAAGGTAGGCCAAGATAACATCTGTTTGGTTCATAAATGTGTTGCCAAGACAAAGTCCTAATCTGGTATTAATGGGTCTTAATCCAAGGCTGTTGTGAGCTCATGAACTGACTGTGGTTTGTGTAAATGGAAAGACCTGGTTTATCAAAACTCATTGTTTCAGGGTGTGGTCATTTAGTCTTTGGACTCAAGTCTTAACAACATGCTTTTGATTTTCTGATAAGACAAAAATTTATTACTATAAGTGAATTTCAAGAAGATGACTAGGTGACTTTTGCACTATTTAAAAAAAAAAAAAAAAAGTAGTTGATTGTTTCACTGTAGGTAAACTAGAATTCTCAGCCTGAGGAGAAAATTATGGATTATCTCCGTTTTGCATACCTTAGAATGTAGTGGTTCTGTGGTAAACTTTATTCACCTGAGTTCATTTCTTCAGTCTGTGAAAGTGGATCTGGTTCAACCTAACGCTATTTCTGGGGAGGAAAAAAATCAGATGTCTGCTGTGTAGTCCAAATAGTCTCTCCCTTATGAAAGCATTGTTTTGGTTTTTGAATACTAGCCAAAATCAACAAGTCCTAACAATTGAAACAAGGGGAATTTGTGGCCTGAGTACGTCTACGTTTCTTCACATTTGAGAAATTAATATAAGGTTGCACATAAGCAGCTGAATGTGAGGAGGAACTTGTGCCCCAGCAAGCATTTAATGGTGTTAGATATTCTCATTAATTAGAGTGCAATTTAATGTGTCAAAGCACCAGATAAAATGGTGAACGGTAGATTTATAAGCATCTAGGAAAAGGTAGAGGTAATAATTAAAAAAAAAAAAAAGTATATGAAAGCTTATGTTACTATGAAAACCTTAAGTTTAAAGTCCAACTGAATTGAAATAATTGAATTTTAAATTGTAACTTCCAGAAGTGCTGACTGGGAGAATAGAGGTTAAGATTACAATGAAAAAAAACCCCATCTTAAACGCTCTACTATTCTGCTCTGTTTATGAAGGTGCTAATAAAAGCTGTACTTTATTTCCTCCTCTCTCTCCCCCTTGTCATTCTTTTAGGCCTGTTGACTGGTGTTGTTGTGGACTCTGGAGATGGTGTAACTCACATTTGCCCAGTTTATGAAGGTTTCTCTCTCCCTCATCTTACCAGACGGTTAGATATCGCTGGGAGGGATATCACTAGGTACCTCATTAAGGTAAGCTGGGAAGGATCGTTAAGGTTGAGGCTGAAATCTGTGGTACCTTGCTTCAAGTTAAAATCCCTTGATAGCAAGAAACCACTACATGTTTTTCCTTTATTATTTATATGGTAATTACGTAAAGAACTCTGTATTGATTCTCTGTATTGCTTAAGTCCATCCTTACTACGTTTCCTCATCTAAATCACATGTAATATTACTGATTTATTTAGAGACTTCACATTTTCTTAGTGGCAATCTTGTAGGAAGGGATTTTATTCCATATTTGGGGAGGAAAAACTCTACAGAGTTGGCTTTCTTGATATATAAAATGAGAACAAAATTGTATTCTGTCAGTTCTACTCATCTATTTTCAGAAAGACTTTTTCTCACATTGTGGAAAATAGTGTAGTAATTCTGTAATGATTATTAAATAAGAGTATACTTTATAGAACATTTGCTTTTTAAAGTGATAGAAGCAACGGTCTCGTTTGACAAATCTGGTGGTTAAAATGGAATGGCAGAAACGAAGTCTTATATATACGAATTCTTTTAGTTATCTTTCCCTTATCTTTATGATGATTACACTGAAAATTGTGTTGAAGAAGAAGAAAATTTCCAACTCCAAGCGATGCTGCTTCTCTTCTGCTTCCCTGGTAATAACATACACCGGGGATAGCTTTGACTTAACACTAAATTTGTAGTTTTTATAAAAAAGGGGGGTAAACTTTCCAAGGTACGTTTTTGAGGGCCCACCTCTACTGCTGAAGAGGTCCTGGGTGTTCTCTGGTGTGCTGCTGACACCACGTGTTGTCTCCAGCTCCTCCTGCTGCGAGGGTATGCCTTCAACCATTCTGCTGACTTCGAGACCGTTCGCATGATCAAGGAAAAACTGTGTTACGTGGGATACAACATCGAACAGGAGCAGAAACTGGCACTAGAGACCACAGTACTAGTTGAATCCTACACGGTGGGTGGCTTAAGAGCTTTTCTTGTTCTAAACTTCCTAAGTTTAAATTCAGGTAGGATTTTGGTTTGATTCCCTTTATGTTTCTCTTGGCAGGAGCTCACTAACCCCCTCTCCCAACTCTTCCCCGCCTTCGGTCCCGATTCACCATCAGACTTTAATCATTTTTGTAGATTGTTGAATAGTAGAATTTGAATATTAAATTATGAGAACAAATAGAGAAAGACTTAGACTTAATCCAGCATGTGGCTCTTTCGTTGAGGTTACGATCAATGTATCCCTCTAGCATTGACACGTGACTGAGAGCTGTGATAAGAATGGTAAAAAAAAAAAAATGTTCTTAGTGGAAACTTCCTGTGATGGCAGATGTTGCAGAAGAAAAGATGTTGCAGAACAACTATACTCATGCTGTAAGATCACCTGTTCAATCCATGTTAGGAGCTGTATCACGAGGAAACATGCTCGGAACGTCCATATTGATGTATCTGGTCCCTGAGGTCTCTTAAGTAATGGTCAAAGAATTTATATTTCTTCAGGAGTGCTGAATGGCTTCTTGCAGCAGTGACAATTACCAACAATTTCCCCTTTTAAAACATTAGGGAACAATGTAGGTCATTTCCTCTTGGTTTGTTTAGTATCCAAGTGGCTAAAGGTAGTCTTCTAAACACTGTTTTTTTTTTTCTTCACTAGCTCCCAGATGGGAGGATTATCAAAGTCGGTGGAGAACGGTTTGAGGCACCGGAGGCTCTCTTCCAGCCTCACTTAATCAACGTAGAGGGGGTTGGTGTGGCTGAATTGCTGTTTAACACCATCCAGGCTGCTGACATTGATACCAGGTAAGAGCAGAACGCTTAAAATCCAGTTTTGTTGTGGTTTTGGGTGGGTTTTTTTAACACTTCCATGAAGGACACCTGGAAAAGCATGAGCAAGTCTGCCATGCAGTAGTATTTAGTCTCCTATACCTACCTGTACTATAGAGTATACTATAGGCCACTATTGCAGAATGATACGGGGTTGGAAGGGACCTCTGGAGATCATCCAGTCCAACCCCCTGCCAGAGCAGGTCAACCCAGAGCAGGTTGCACAGGAACACGTCCAGGTGAGTTCTGAATGTCTGCAGAGAAGGAGACTCCTCCACCTCCCTCCCTGGGCAGCCTCTTCCAGGGCTCTGTCATCCTCAAAGGAAAGAAGTTCCTTCCCATGTTTAGGTGGAACTTCTTACATTCAAGTTTGTGCCCATTTCCTGTCTCTGGGCGCTACTGAAAAACGACAGGCCCCGTCATCTTGACACCTGCCCTTTAGTAATTATAGGTGTTGGTCAGATCCCACCTCAGTCTTCTCTTCTCCAGACTAAAAACACCCAAGTCCCTCAGCCTCTCCTCATAAGAGAGATGTTCCAGGCCCCTCATCCTCTTTGTAGCCCTCTCCTGTCCCCTCTCCAGCAGTTCCCTGTCCTTGAACTGGGGAGCACAGAACTGGTCCCAGTGCTCCAGATGGGGCCTCCCCAGGGCAGAGCAGAGGGGCAGGATGACCTCCCTCCATCTGCTGGTCACGCTCTTCCTGATGCACCCTAGGATGCCATTGACCTTCTTGGCCACAAGGACCCATTGCTGGCTCACAGGCATCCTATTATCCACCAGGCCTCCCAGGTCTTTTTCCTCAGAGCTGCTCTCCAGCAGGTCAACCTCCAACCTGCAAAGTTTTTTTTGGTTTTTTTTTGGTCAGGTCTGAATTCTATAAGCACATCGTGCTGTCTGGAGGCTCCACCATGTACCCTGGGCTGCCGTCGCGACTGGAGCGGGAACTTAAACAGCTCTACCTGGAACGAGTCCTGAAAGGAGACGTGGAAAAACTCTCGGTAGGTAACGAGTGGAGGCCTCATTTGTGCCTGGGCCCAGATTTATGTTGAATCCCCACTAGAGGGAACCAAGTAGTCAGAAATGCCAGAAGAAACTTGTAAAACTTCTCTAAAGATCTTTTGCAGCTCTATGGAACGACTCAGTTGTCCAGAATGTTTTAAGTTAAAAACAGTATTTCATGCCTAGCTTGGGCTGTACTCATTTTTGCTCTTGGAATTAGGGTTTTAGCATTGAAGAATTGAAGGGAATATTAATTAGTTAAGCTGGGTTAGATTGTGTAAATTTAAAATCTGTCCTTCTAAAACTTCATATCGTTCTGAAATGCTTTGTGATTTGATGATCTGATAACTTCTTATAATTTTAGTTATTGAAGCTTAGGAAGTATCGCACTCATGGAATGTTCATGAAATACAAAATTTAAGACCATATTTTTGCATTCTGACTCCAGGGCTTTTTGCGGATACACCAAATGTATAATTTTGGGGAAAGTATCAATAGCTGTCTCTAATTTACTGTGCAAAATAGTTATTTTACTTGAGTTGGTGCAAGCGGAAGCTCACGTAGAGTGCCCCGTGCCAGCATTTTGGTATTTTGGTTGCATTTTTCCCATTAAAGGCTTTTCATTTCATTGTTCCGTTGGAAAACAGAGTTTTATTTTGAAAGGCTTAATTTCAAGAATCCTAGTAACGGGGTTTTTTTTTCTTTTCCTTAGAAATTTAAGATCCGGATTGAAGATCCGCCTCGTCGAAAGCACATGGTGTTTTTGGGCGGCGCGGTTCTAGCGGACATCATGAAAGACAAAGACAACTTCTGGATGACCCGACAAGAATACCAAGAAAAGGGAGTGCGTGTGCTGGAGAAGCTTGGTGTGACTGTTCGATAAATCCCAAAGCTTGTTCCCATCACATGACTAAAGCTTTTTGTTTCGGGGTTTTGGGTTTTTGGTTGTTTTTTTTCCTCTTTCATTGCCAATCTCTGAACTCCCTCAGCTACATGCTATGGATGGGCCTGTCTGTGGCCTTTTGACCCAAAGGTCAGGTTTTGTTCTTGGTTTCTTGGGGTAGCTTTTGTTAAATGTTTCTTAATGTGGCTAAATTTGACTATTAAATCTGACCACTTCCCTGCAAACAAAACAGAGCAAAAGCAGCCTGTCTATTTCATTGTTCCTTCCCAGTAGGCAATTTGGGTAATTCTGGTAGGCTTTTTCTTCTGGGTTTATTGCTATAGTCCTGCTAGCTTTTGTCTCTAGTTCACGAGGGGTTGTGTGCCTTTTTTTAGCATAAGACAAAAACTTTTAAACAGAAGCTTTTGCTATTGGATCATCGTGGTGGTTACCTTTGCATCTTTTTGCCTCTCTCTACATGAAGATTTTTTTTTTTAATTTTTTTTTTTTTTAAATTTCCTGCAATTAGGAATTTCGATTAAACATTTTTAGAAACTAGTTTAACTGGCTGGAATGGCTTTAACACACTGTTTTGATGTAACGTGGTTCCATCCACGTTTCTGAGGTGGTTTATTCCTTAAAGGTGGTGGTGGGGCTTTCACAGTGGAGTTCTGGAAGGGAGAAACACCTGATACTCTGGCAAATGGAAAATTGTGGCCTTAGGTGTCTTTTTTTTTTTTTTTCTGGAGGGAGGAGACAGGTTAGAGCGGTGTTGCTTTTTTTGTTAAGGGACGGCTGGGGGTCAGTCTGACCAAAAATGCCTCTTTTTATAGCTAAATTTTTGGTACCGTGTTGTCTCAGCAGAGAGAACAAGAATGTTAAATTAGCTGTTCTGTAATTGTTGAGAAACTTAGGTGTGCTGAGACAGGAGCCTCTAAACTTCTGAAGACATTGAATACTTTCAGAAACGCTTGTGAAAACTGTAACTATAGATACTAAAATCCCCCAAACCAAGTTTTAAAAGTCTGATGTTTTAAGTGCTTATATGTACATCAGAAGCACTTCCATTAAACTTTACAAGTGTATTAACCTAGTGCCAAGTAGTTATTGCAAATGAATATTTCAGTGACCAGTGTTTATTGCAGCAAGCGGATATTTATAAACAACCACTGGCAGTAGATTATAAAGAAATGACCTATATTTGTTAAAAATAACATTGGGATATGAGATGTTGTTGGTTGGTAAAAAAAAAAAAAAAAAATCCACAATTCATTTTGTCCAGTCTTGATTTTTTTTTTTTTTTGATGCTTAACGTGTGATGGGGAAGGAAGTGAAAACCAGTGATGAAAATGCTGTTTTCAGAAAGTACATTAAAGCTGAGTTATTCTGAAAAATGGAAGTTGTCGCTAGTAATTATCAGCCCTCTTCTCTGAGCATAGTTGCCTGAATTTTTCTTCCTGCTAGCGGATTTGGGAACTATCTTTGCAATAAAATCTGCCTTACGTGAAGCATAGCAAAAGAAAAACAAACAAAAAAACCAAAAAGCAAGCACCTCCTTGGGTACGAATGGCAGTTAGACTTGGTTCTACTCTGCTTTTCGTGGAAATATTATATCACTTCTTACTTGTTTTCCCAGCCTACCCTAACACTGTAAGGAAGTTCAGTTCTGCTTTTTTGGACTCGTGAACCCTGGAATGTATGGAGAGATGCTTTCCTATACTTGCCATTTGTCTCTCCAGCTTTACATTAACAATTGACCCCAGGAACACTCTTCCAATGTGCTCGCTTTCCAAAGGGAGCGGACGGCTTCCTTTTGGCTGGGAGCACCAAACAGACAGAAACCACGTCTGCATTTCTTTAATAACAAGACAGTCACTAGAGTATTGCTAGTAATGACCGTTTAATTATAGGTGGGTGGGGTTTTTTGCAGCTATATTTACTCTTAACTTGAACAATATGGATTTACAGGCATGCCGGTCGTGCCTCGGTGCATGCACTTAAGCAGTTACTACATTTTTTGGGGGACGTGAATGTAAGGAGTTATTCTGAATTCCTCTAGTCTTTGGAGCATTTAATACACAAGATTTTAAAAACGCTGTGAGCTTGCTTTTAGGGCTATGGTTTCTCATGTGACAGCGTTGAGACTCATGGAAATAAACCAAAGAATGATTTTATTTTTTTTTTTTTTTAAAATGACAATCTGTCATGTGATGATTTTTGTTATTTTATTTTTTTTTTTTCAAATCTAGACCTTGACCCTGCAACCTCTTTTCTAAACTGTCTTCTCCCTTGTTCATTGGCCTCGGTCAGGTATGTGCACGTTTGAGTAAAGGTTTTTGGAATTTGGCCCTTTCACTAGAGAACTTCACAGCACCGTGAGTAAGAAATGTCAGTGGATCGTGCAGAATCTCGGGTTTCCATGGAAACCCTGTATATATTTTAAAAAAAAAAAAAGGAAAGGTAACTAGCATCATGGATGCAGAAGAACGCATGTGTAATCCAACTAGTGAAGGGGGTGCTCAGTGTGGCTCCCCACGGGGGTGTGTGTCCTCTCAGCTCACAGCTTCGATATTGCCATGAAAGCCATCTGGTTTTAAAGTGGTTGTGTGTTTGGTGGGGGTTTTTTGGGGTTTTTTTTAATGGGTTTGGTTTTGTTTTTTTTTTTTTAGACCAAATAACTTGAGTTGTAATTGCGATCTGCTTCAGCTCCTATAACATTAGAATAGAAGATGCCGCATCAGTTGTTTTTTGGGAACATCCTATTTTTGATGTTAAGCTGCTTCAAACCCCTCCCTCCCATCCCCTCCCCTCTCCCCCCCCCCTCCACTGCCTCCAAGTGTTCTAGGATGTAACCGATGTAACACAAATGGCTTTTTATACAGTTCTGAATCATGTTAACACACAACATTGGTTGAGACCATGAATGGAAATAAACATCTATTTAAATTGACAGGTCTTTTCAATACAAAATAAAATCAGATTTTTTTCGAAGTAGATGATGTTTGCTTTGTTTCCTTTGGGAAATCACAGTTCTGTCAGGTTTTTTTTTTTCTCCTCTCTTAACTTAACTTCCACCACCAAGCTATCATGAGCTGCTTATGTTGAGGAAATCTGACATGATAAAATAACACCTTCCCTATCGATTGCTGTCACGGAGCGAGAAAAGCAGCCCTGCTCCATTCTCTAGCCAAAACTTCCCCTCCCTCCATCTTAGTTTCTTTGAAAAATCAAATCAAATCCTTGTCCTTGGATGGGAATATTTTCTAGTTCAAGCTCTATGCTTAGTACTCTACAATGGGAAGACCCCTCACCTCCTGTTGACTTCAACATCCCTGTCTAAGCCCAGAAGCCACCTAAAAGGCTGTGTTTTGGAAAAATCTCCTTGGTGTTGTGACCTCATGTGTTACATCACCTGCATTTCAAATGCTAGCAGAACTGTAGAAATGGTTAACAGATAGCATTTAGAAAGATGCACTTGTTTGAAGCAGTTCTTGCCACTTCAATTTTTGTCCTTCCCACTTCCCTTCTAGGATTCTCTAATCAGTGGTGACCTGCTGATCACAGCCCATTGATCTGGCTTTTAAAATGTCTTCACCCGAGCACATTGTAGGTGCTGAGGGGGGTTGTGTGTTCTGTGATGTGCAGTTTGGCTTTGGGTGCATCTGTCGGGGTGGCCAGGTCAAGCACGCGTGGCAGGTCATCTTGGGTACAGGTAGACAGAATTTTAATAGCAAAAATGACAAAGCCCCCAAGCCCCAAATCTTATTCCATTGCTGTGCATTCTTAAGAAACTTAAAAAAAAAATACTTAAATTCAGGCTTTACCTCTGCTCAGTCATAAGTCATGTTCCCTACTCCTCCCCTTTGGCTTGCTTCACCTGACATGGCTTTTGTGTGGAAAGGGCTAAATACAGCTCAGTCAAGATTTGCTAGTCAACTTTTTCAATAGTGAATTCCTCCCTGAGGGCACTTCATCTATTTTCCACAAACAAGCTTCATTAGCTCTTTCAATGCTGTGAAAAATCAGGGGATTTTTTTTGTTGTTTGGTTTCGGTCTTTGGTTTGTTTTTTTTTTTTAAATCCAAATATATTTCTTCCCCTCTTCCAGCAACCAGGAGAACGGCGTTGCCTTCTAACGGGTTGGTTTGTTCTCCTGATGGTGGTTCAAGTCACTGTAACTTTGCCATTATAGGATTTAAGGGGGGAATCCACACAATCCACCACAATCTTCATTCAGAGATGGCTGCAAATTTTGCCTCTTGCCTTCACTACGTTACCGCGTTAAGATCAGCTTTAAATAATGTCCTCCAGGTGAATAAGCTTACCTTTCTGTGCCCTGGTGTCACGGCCAACAACTGCATCAATGGATGGTGGCACATCTGCTTCTCACCCAGATGGCTGGGGAAGTTCTGCTCTGGTGCTGCTGAAACAAGCAGGAGGAATTCAGAGAGGAAAAGAAGTGTGGGGATTTCCTTCTCTATTTTTTTTTCCCTCCCTTTAAAAGCAATTCCTTAATGTTAAAGATGAGGGAAATGGTTTCTATTCTGAGGGGTGACTAAAGCACATTAAGAATCTCAGCAGAGACTTGGGATGGTGCTAAGGGGCATCTTCCAAGTGCAGAACTTGTGTTCCTTCCCCTACCTTTTTTTTTTTTTTTTAAAAAAAAACCAACAAAAAACCAAAAACCACCCCAAACCAAAACATCTCTGTTCCCCAAAGCCTAGGAATGGTAATTAAATTGTAGCTGCAGGAATAATGACAGATTTGGGCCCGTTGCCTACACCTTTTCATCACCACACCCATCTCCCATCTGGTTTTTCTTTGCCCCAAAGCTGAAGTGGTTTCAAGATCCTCCTCCTGCCCGCATGTGTGTGCGTCGTGTGCCCATTTTAAATCTCTCCGGGTATTTTAACGAATTAATTAATTGCCAGTTGCTGACCTCAACACAAGTGCATCCTGTAAGTCCTGACTTGCATCAGGCCCTTCGGGGGGGGGTCTCCTCCAAATCTAAACCTTTGGTTTGTCCAATAACTTCCCCTTCTCGACCGCGCCGTGTCCTGCCCCCCGCTTTTCCCCGCCGAAGCAGGAAAAGGCAAGGGTGGTGTTAAGGACACGAAAGGTAGTATTTCGGGAAGTGCCCAAACCACAGAATCCCTTTGGAATATTTTAAGGTTTTCCCACTGAAAGCAGGTTTCAGCCCTACTTCAAACTCCAGCAAGAGCAGGTGAGGTTTATATTAGCACCCCTCAGGCTGGTGGATTGTCCCCATGAAGAAAACCCTTCTTGTTGGCCCGTAGCGCTTAGAAACGTGGTCAGTGCAGGAATCCACGGAGCACCAGGTGAGAGCAAAACAAGGTAATGATAATTGCTCATTATGTAATTACACAAGAACTTAACAGCCCCGGAGGGTGAGCAACTAATTAAATGGTTATCCACTTTTACAATGGCAAGGAAGGAATGAGGACTAAGTCATTCTTTTGGCTCTTGTTCCGATACTGTCCTCGAAAGGCGAGTGAGGGATGGACAGGGCTGTCCCCATCCTGATGCTCAGAGGGTTTCCAAGGCAGGAGACTTGCCTTCAGGAGAATAGAGGGCTTCCCCAAAAGCAACTCCAACTTTTAAAAAACAGGTTTTACCCCATCTTGGGAGGTGCTGTTATCCCCTAGGAAAAGAGATGCCTATTAAAAATCATTTCTCTATGATTAAAGACCCTGCAGCTTTTGTGCCAGCAGCAGCAGGACCTCTGTAAAACTCTCACCAGGAGTGATGAACCCACCCACAATTAGCACCCTAGCCTCTAATTTCGCTTTCCAAAAAGTACTGGCCAGCTTCTACCTCATCTCGAGGCATGTGCCTTCCTTCAAAGCCCTCATACACTGTTGCCCCACTGGCAAAAATACCAAGACCCAGCCTGTACCCCCAAAACACAACCACCCACTTGTCCTGCTCCCTGGTGCCTCGCAGCTCACACCTGGGACACGGCAGACAGTGGTTTCCAGCTGTGAGCACTGGCACGGAGCTGCAAAGCCCAGAGATCCCAGATCCCTTCCAGAAAAGCCCCCCTCAGACACAACCGCTAAACACAGAACCCAGAATTTGTGCCCTGCCCAGATCCACACGCAAATTATTTTCATCAGAAAGGCATAATTGCGACTGGAAATGAAACTACCCTGAGCTTGGTGCCACCCGGGCAGTTTCCAGTGAGCTGCTGATGTGCCGCCTTCTTGCAGTAAGAGGGATGTGGAGATTTTTTTTTGGGAGGGGGGAATTGATTTCAGAGCTGTTGTCTGGATGCTTTTTACATCCAAACTGGCTTTTCCCCCCTCTTTCCCCAAATCCACAGTGCAAGTTTCTGCTGTTAAGGGGCAGGGAGGGGGGGATATACTAACTTGGGAGGTAGGTTGGTCCTTTATAAATCAGAACACTTGCTATTTTTGGAGGTTTTTCTTAAGGAGCGAAGTGGATCAGAAGGAAGGAAGCGATTTTTTCTTTTTTTTTTTTCTTTTTTTTTTTTTTTTTAATTCCCCATCCCCCCTGATATTGTAACACAGTTGTTGCTTTCAAG
This sequence comes from Scolopax mira, assembly GCA_004320125.1. NCBI lineage: Eukaryota > Metazoa > Chordata > Aves > Charadriiformes > Scolopacidae > Scolopax > Scolopax mira. The sequence goes on from BJBW01009009.1 coordinate 28,007, forward strand.
AATATGCGTGGTCTGTTTTCTTCAGACTGTTGGCTCGTCTGGTAAAATAATTAGCTGTTAGGCAGACAGAGGGAAAGGATCACATCTGCACAAGACAGGAAGACTGGGACAGTAGAAAGGAGGGGAAAAAAAAAAAAAAATCCCTGCTTGAATCACAGCTGCCCACCATGCACAGTAACAGAGCTTGCCAAAACTATTCAAATTGATTTAGGGAGAAAAGCTGAGGAAACCGTTTAACCCCAGCCTGCTTGGATCTGGGACAGTATCTCTGTGGGCTGCTCTGCTCCCACTTTGGGCCAAAAGAAGGGTTTTCAAGCTTTCCACCAACCATCCTTCCTCCAACCCCCTTTCCCTTCTGCCTCCAAAACCTCCAAAACAGGAACACAAAACACAGCCCAGCTGCCAAGTGTGAGGCTGTGAGTGGCTTTGCCCACCAAAGGTGAGAACATTTATTTGGTACCGATGGGATCGCGTTGTAATTGGACCACGTGATTAAAACAATTATTTGTGACTAATTTGGGGCAACAGGAACATTTTGCTGCCTGCCGTACACTCTGAACTAGGCCCCTTCTCAGCAGAATTGCCCCGTGCGTGATGCGTGTGCATTGCCTGCAAACAACCTTTTCAAGTGTGTGCATCCAAAATGACTCACTCGGGAGTTTCTGAGTGTGCAAATCCCTTTCGCAGATCATTCACAAGCAGTTGTGAGGGTTTTGCACCCAAAAAAATATGAGTAGCGATTAGGGTGGATGTGCAAGTCACACCCCAAATCTCTTTCCCTACTTAAATAAATCTAAATCTGTAAGGATATGCTGATTTAATGATTGAAAAATGGGGTGTTGGGAGTATTTGTTCTCAGAACCTGTTGTCTCCGGGACCGTCTTTTCCTGCAGGAATCCCTGGCTCAGCCCCAGCAATCCCTTTGGGATAAATGCAGCAATGAGCAGAACCCTATCCAAATAAAACAAAAGAAGTGCTATAATGCAGGTGTTTCCAATACTCGATTTCAGGTGCTCAGGTTGAAATCTGGAGCCCTAAACGCCACCCAAGCTGTGGGTGGGCCTCCATTGCTAGCTTGGAACAGCGAAGCCCGGCCTTCGGCCTCTCCAAACTTCTGCTCAGCTGCAACCTCCCTTCCTACACAAAGCACACGTTCCCTGGGTACCTCAGTTTCTGCTGCCAGGCAAGTGCAGGTCTGCTGAGACCCTGACAGCACCGAGCAGCTATGTGCTGCCTCCATGCCAAAACCACAACAGGCCCTCACCAGCAAAACGTTCTCCTTCAGGCTCGCCGGTAGAGCCGGGCTGGAAGATGTGGGCGCAAGATGTTTTTGGATCAGGTCTCGCACACAAAAGCAGCTGTGGGAGGAAATGGGCCCAGTAGTCAGACCACATTCACCATTCATATTCATTTATGCATAAATACTAACACAATCGTAGATGACTTCTAAAGGAAGAGATGCTTTGGTGCTCTGGACAAATGATTTAGAGGCCACTGAAAGGAAACCCAAAACCTCTTCCTCTATTTTACGGGAAGGGCCTCTCCTGCACAGAGGTCCTGCCTGTGCATCCTGATGGGGAGGAGGCATCTCCTTATAGCACAGGACTGAGCACCTGTATGGCATCAAGGGGCCACAGCAGTGTCCTCAGCCTCTGGCATTTGCCAGGTTTTGGTAGCTCCTTGCACACAGCTGACCAGCTCCTGGGGATCCTCCACGTACCCTCACACATGCACCAGTGTGAAACGGGGTACCTGGCAGCCCCAAGCACTTGTAGCTCCCCCAGGCTGCAGGAGACACGTTCTTGTGGAGATTTGGGTCTCCAAGGGCTCTGTAGCTCCTGCAGCAGAGAAATGATCCTCCCTTTGTTTGGCACAGAGGCACTAAGAAGGTATCGGGCTTGAATATACTTAAGAGTAGTGAGTCAAGTCCTCAGCTCATGGCGAGACAAAAACAGAATAAGGAGAATGGAACTCAAGAAAAGAAAAATAATCAGAATGGGAGAGAGACAGAGAGAGGACCAGGGTAGGTGGGAAGAACGAAGGAAGGCAATGAGATGGATACCAGTGGCTTACTCTCTGTGGTTACACAGTCAAGACCACTGTCACAGACACATTTGCTGGCCCTTGCAGGTGACCATGCAGTGAAGCATAGCTTGAGGATGCCCTTTAGAGGACATGGTTTGTGGTTTGCCCCCTGCTCCCCCATCCTCCACCCCTTGGTTTGTTCAAAGAGACAACAGTCAGTGTGCAAATGTGTCCTTTTTTTGTGGTTTAGAGCAGAGCCAGTGCTCCCCCTTGGCCAGACTCCTTCCACAGTCAATGAAATAAGGTCTGGATGGGGTATTGGACTGTGCTCTAAGGGGTCTAAGGAAAACTCTTACTTGTTCTAAAATTGAATTTTTATTTAAAGTACTTGCTGCATCAAGGATAACACCCTACTGGAACCAGCTATTGCACAGGGAGCTCAGCAAAGATGGAGGTCTGGGGTTACCTCAAAGGGACAACTCCACTTTGAGGAGTAAAGCCTAGAAAAGCACACGAGCAGGAGAAGGGAGAAAAACCTTTTCTCCCCAAGGTTTGCTCAAGTTCCCCACTCACGCCGGAGAAGTTATTAAAAGGGTAGGGAGTGTCAATCCACTAACACCAGGAATCTATTTTCTTTCAAACCAAATTCCACCGTGAATCGCTGTGAAGAAGCAAATCCACGAGACCAAACCCCCAAAAATCCCCCATGTCGCTGCCTCCTCAGGAGGCTCGGAGAGATGGTTAAACATCACCTTACACGGAGGGCCCAGCTGACTTCCAATATCTGCCTGCATCAGACAGGGCCTGCCAAATTTAAGGGGAGATATTCATGTGCACAACAGGCAGGATGAAGCCTTAAAACCACTAGTAGTTACACTTTGACTGCCAGAAGCAACATTTTCATCTAACTCTTGGCTCCTGACAGAGGCTGGGGGTCTGAGGAGCTCCAACATCTTTGCTCCATCTGAGTAATTGCAAATGCCTGTCTTTAATCTATTTTCAAGAATTGTTGGGTTGGTGGTTTGTTGGGGGTTTTTTTTTGGTTGTTTTGTTTTTAAGTACAAAAGAAAATGTTTCAGTGTATACGTTCGTGGCAACAGAGCTACGCAGAGACATAAAGTAATGGCAGGTCCATACGTGGAGAGAATATTGTGTGTAATGAGAACTGCTGCATTTTTGTAAAATGTAATGGGACAGATAGGCAGCAGCTGTGGGTTACTCAAGAAGCAGCTAATTTAGCAAGCTGAATTCAAGGATATTTCCCAGATCTCCCAAACAATGAATAGCAGTGTTGTTTAAGATTACCATTATGCCTTACATCCTCCTTTGACTGGAAGCAGGGGGAGGAAGCTTCTATCTTGTGCTTCTGGGGCAGAAGTACATGATTAGTGCCTAGCTATCAGACGAAGCCCCAGGGGAGAGCAAGGGGGTCTGGACATGAAGGAAGGAAGGAAATGGTGTAGGATAAACAAAAAAGAGCCTCAGGAAAGCAGTCAGGATGGGCAAGACTTGGTGAAAAACAGAAAAGAGAAACTAAAAAGGAAATGCTGAAGGGGTCTATTTAAGTTCTAGCTAATATTAAACTTGAAAACAAAAAGGTCCTCTCCTAAAACAGCATTAGAAATTTAGCAGGTTTATATTTTTATACATTTAGGTTCTAAGGCAAGGCATTACTCATTTCAAATATCCAAACAGCAAAATTTTTAAGGCTCGGTTACCCTTAGATTTTACTTTTACGGGGATTTTACTCCTCCTCCCCCTAAAAGACTCCCAAACAAAACAAGAAGAGAGAGGAAATTTGGATGTAGCAGATGCAACCACAGCTCAAATTTAGCATTCACTCCTAGATCCACTGAGGAGATGGGGCTGGTGTGATCTGTTCTCCCAAGGTGGCCTGGGTTTGCCCGCAGCCCAGGTACTCCACAGCCACCCCTGAGAGCCACAAACACAAGCCAAGCACCTCGTATTGGAAAGGTAGATACACCAGGGGAGCTACAGCAGGATCTGCTAATTCAAATGTTAAAACAGATTACATCTCCTGCTTCAGAAAGAAAAAAAAAAAAGAAGAAGCGAAAATAAAAATGGGGCTAGTTGAAACTCTGTCTCCTTACAAAATCTCCAAACTCTTAATTTTTTTGGTAGAGAAGGTCCCTGCAGTGACAGTGTTGCCCAGAGCAAAGTGCTGCAGTTTGCAGCTGGGAGGTGGAGGGGGAGGATAGGGACCAGCTAATCTGGAAGCCAAATTTGTTGCAGGTTTCACACACATAAACAAAAGAGGTCAGGCCATGCAGACTGTCCGGGGCCTTGTTTCATCAGCTCAAGGAAGATTTGTTAAGCATAACACAAAACAATACTCCCCTCTGCAAAAAAAACCAGAAAAAACCAAACCTCAAAAACTCAACCCTCTCCCTCAGCAAATTACCTGAGTGAGTAGAGTTTGCAAAGGATTTTCAGGTATGGTAACTTGGTAGAAGTAACTAAAAAGCAGATTGTTGCATTAAGAGAGATTGCATTTATTGTGTTCCCGGATCACTTTGTTCAAATTTCCCCTTGCTCTACCATTGAGATAACCAAAGGTTCTATCCCCTTCCTATAAAAGGAAAACCACTGGCTTTCCACTCAAACGGAGCGAGCTTCCACAAGAGAAGTACCAGGAAAATCCACCTCTCCTGGCCAAGCTCTTCTCTCCACTCAGCTGGTGGAAATCCACCTGGAGCCTCGAGACTTGCTGTGCCCTCCTGGGAGTAGAATAGAACAGAAGCTCCCCCTTTTCCTGACAGAGTCTTTCCCACAAGCCCAGCTTTGGAAATTCGTTATAGCAACAGGCTCAAGCCAAACCTTTTGCTTAGTTACACAGAGAAGGGACTGCTCCTTCTGTTGAAATCAGTGTTAAAACCACTGTTGAAATCAGTGTTAAAATCTGTGGCATCGGGCCTCCAAAGTGGTTTTATGGCAGAGCACATCTGGAGTCAGCAAAAGACTATCTCAGGCCAAGGACTTTGCTCTACACATGGACATCTGGGGTGTAGTTCTGCTCCTTGAGTCACAGCTGAAGTGAGATAACAGAGCTGAAAGAAATAATCATGGAACTACCTGAAATAATTACATTTCAAAATGGACATTTTTTTGGTTTTTTTTTTCTCCTTTAAACTTTTCGAGCTGGCCCTTTATGTTTAATGATAAACAAATAGCACTCTGCTGTCGTATCAGAACAAGGTTCCCGGAGCAGTTCATACCTTTGCACGAGGACAAAAGCACAGTCCCTCAGCAAGAGCAGCCCAAATTTATTCAGGAGTCCGTAGGAAACAGCTGTTGCTTTTAACCCAGCCTTCCTTTATCTCCTTTATTGTTTATTCATGTCTCAGCTAATACTAGCTTGCTGTGAGCAGGTCAGGACTCTGCACTCCAAAAAGCTCCTCAGAAGCTAATGGAACTCAGCCCAGTAACCAGTAGGACGTAGGAGCTGGGTTTTACATTATTCAATTCCCAGGTGGTGACAGAGGTAAATTCCTGACTTTGTTAGCTAACGGTGCAGGCAAGAGCTTTGCACCAGGTTTTTGCCAGGGGAGGGGCCCGGGGGAAAGACGGACGGACGGACGGACGACCAACATTCAGGGAGTTGCACGAAGGAAGCCAAATGGAACAAGCCAAAAAACGGAGCACGCCTCTGGACATTTCTCCCCTTCTTCTCTGAGCTTGTTGACAATTCCTTTGGACTGCAAAGGATGTTTACTCCCCCTCTCCTCTCTAGTGATATAGTGAGCAGGATTACACTCAAAAACCTGCAAATGTTTAGTTGTAAAGGCTGTGCTGTGGTGTCACAGCATGCGGAAGTGGTCCAGAGCCCAAATAGATGGGCTATTTCTATAGAAAAGCAGGGAAAAGGCAGAGAGGGTGACCCCAAGGAGTATTTGCTGGAGATTTGCTACCAGGCAGGAGGAAAGCTGGGAGTAATGAGCCCAGTGTGAAGACCAGAAGAATGGAAGGCAGGGCTTCCATGTCTTCCTTCTAACTGCCTTCATTTGTCTCTGTTTCCCAGCCAAAACGTGGGTGTAATTGTTCAGGCATAGCATGAAGCTTTGAAGACTCACAGTGGATACGGCATAGCGGGAGGGAGGACAGCACGATGTCAGCAAGAAGTGAGTTGTTTTCCTCAGCAGTGGAAGAATTAGCGGGCTAGAAATCCTGGGATGTCAGGCCTTTAGTCCAAATTGAAAAAGAGCGTTTGAGCTCGCCAGATTGGCAGGGGACAGAGGGACAACTCTGTGTCTCCCCTTGCAGAAACGGCTCGTTGAACCACGGGGAGCTGTACACATCACTCCCACTCTTTAAAGGGCTGCAAAACCCAAAACAGCATCCCCACGGGGGGAGAGAAGCGACACAAGTTTGCCACGGGGAAAGGGGGAAGGAGAGTCAAATGCCTGCTCATGGAGCAGACCTCTTTTCATTTAACAGCAGATGACAGCGCCGCTCATTTTCACAGACAGCAATTTAACAGTCAACATAAGGAAGCATCAGGAATAGAGAACAGCAGACATGGCATAAATTATACAGCTAACTCAAGAATATGGTTCCTACTCTCCTTTATAAAGGTAGGCCAGATGTCTTCAGATACAGCCGACTGTTGGTTGGTGTGGCAAAACCCTTTCAAGACCAGTTCATTCCAGTCACAATGTGTGCTTGATTCCCTTGGCTGAGCGAGGACCTTCCTGGGCTGTGAGCAGGATCTATGTGCAGCTGAAAATACGGTGGGAATGAGTCAGTTCCTTGGAGCTTGTGTGGGAGGAAAAGACAGAACTTGTGGGTGGCTTCAAAGTGTTAAACAGCCTTTCAAATGCAGGCCCCATTTCTCAGAGGAATACGGAAACGGAGATATTAACCCAGTCTGGATTTAGTTCCATGGCTTGGGTTAGAATTGAGAAAATTGCTCTCTGATAGTAAGGGCCACTTCCCAGGCATGGAGGGCCACTTTGCTCCCAAGCCAGTCCAGTGTCAGATGTAATTCTGTGGAGTTTAAGAGCAAGCCTGTTAGCCCCTCACCACAGCAAGGCCGTGGCCGCTAGCCCAACTCACCAACTCCAGGTCTAGAGCAGCCCTGAGGAGGACTTGAGGGTATTGGTGGATGAGAAGCTCAACATGAACATGCATCTTGGGCTGCATCCCCAGCAGTGTGGCCAGCAAGGTGTGTGGGGGGATTCTGCCCCTCTGCTCCACTCTGGGGAGACAACTTCCCCCAGTGCTGCCTCCAGCTCTGGGGCCTCAGCACAAGAAGGACATGGACCTGATGGAGCAGGTCCAGAGGAGGCCACAGCAATGCTGTGAGGACTGGAGAATCTCTGCTGTGTGTGAGGACAGGCTGAGAGAGTTGGGGTTGTCCATCCTGGAGAAGAAAAGGCTCTGGGGAGCCTTCCAGTCCCTAAAGGGGCTCCAGGAAAGCTGGGGGAGGGACTCTTGATCAGGGAGTGGAGTGATGGGATGAGGGGGAATGGATCTCAGGAAGAAATTCTTTGCTGTGAGGGTGGTGGGAACCTGTCCCAGGTTGCCCAGAGAAGCTGTGGCTGCCCCATCCCTGGAGGGGTTCAAGGCCAGGTTGGAGGGGGCTTGGAGCAACCTGGTCTGGTGGGAGGTGTCCCTTGCTATATGGGGGGTTGGAACTCAATAATCTTTAAGGTCCCTTCCAGCCTAAAGCAGTCTATGATTCTATGATAGGTCAGGCATTTGTCTGTCCATCTCTGCTCCCTGCATCTTGCCCCTTTTGCTCGTCCTGCCTGGGATAACAGCTCTTCCAACACAGGCATCTGGAGTACCTGCTCCCTCCCAGGGAGCTGCTTCAACCTTTCCAGCCCTGTACTGGCAGGGAGTTTCCCTACCCCACAGTCTACCATTCCACCTCTGGTGCCAAGAGCTTTGGGATGTGGTCCTACCCACAACCCGTCTGCGCATGTGGGGTGAAAGGGGATGCTGTGGGTTAAATTACCTGGCGCATTGGAAATTCGGGCCCCATCCAGTTACCTCCTGCCAACTGTTTGCCATTCAGCACTGTTCTCCTCTAGTGCAACCAGAGCCTGGTCAGCTCTAAAGAGGATTTATTGCTTTTACTGGATCAGGCTCACCCTTCCATTTAAGTGGATTAATGTGAGTTAGCTCTAAGTTAGCCCCACACAGCACAAGCCAAGTCAACATAAAGTTCCCTACTACTGGCGATGGAGTTGGTTTTTTTCCCTGTCACGATGAATTTTTAATGGTCTTTATGTGCAAAAGCAGCTTTGCAAAATCTTAGGCTTTCCAACTTAGATGATCTGGCATGTGAGGAATGCAATGAATATTTAAACCTGTAGTTTGGAGTAGCCTGAACAGAGTAGCTAGAAACCTAGCGCTGGTCTTTCGGGGACTGGCCAACAACCGTGCAAAACTCCCAGCCTGGAGGAAGAACACAGGGAGCTTGTGAGGATACATCCATCTTCAGTGCTCAACCAAAATCACCCCGTCATTCTTTAGATTCTTTTAATTAACCTCAGGATTCATCTGGAAGGAGCTGTAGGCGGGTGGAGCTGTGGGTTATTTGATAGATGACTCGGATCGCTCTGCCAGTCGTAATTTACTCACGTGAGAGTAACTGCTGAAGGCAGTTATTTACCACCAGGACCAGGGTCCCCATCCCAGGAGACAACGTGCAACCATGTGGTAACAATATCTCTGCCTGGAAGATCTTACAGTCAAACCAGATTAGACAAAAAGATCGAAAAGGAAGGGATCCCTCTTTTGCCCTCCTCGTCCAGATGGGGTGAACGAAGGGTTCACACACACACACACGTTCAAACCACACCACCCATGAAGAGGTGACTGTAACCCCCCACTTTGGGCTCAATTTAACCCAAAGCAGAATGGAGGCTGAGCCATGGTTTCCCTGAGCACGGAAAGAGGCACTTTGCTTCACAAATCACTCTATCTCAGCGTGGCTTTCTGGAAACCCCCAGACCTAAATATTGGCAGTCTTGTGCTATTTAATTTGGGAAACCATCAGACCTCCTGTAGCCAGTGGCTGGCTACGCATGTGATCGTATTTAGGAGGCTCCATAAACTGGTATGTCATTATCTCAGTGTGTTAATTGATTAAGTCTGGCCTACATACAGTCAGCTGGACTATACCCTTTGGGTCTTTATTATTATTAGCAAGACCTAGACATTTTAAGCCTTTTGGAGCCCAGGAATCTCTGTCATCACACAAGTCATCACGCCCAAGGAAATCTCTTGGAATCATTGACTTTACAGCTACAATAATTCAATTTTGCAGATGGAAAGATACTCGTACTGATGCACAAGCAAGTGAGGAAAAAGAGGCGAAAGCAGACTTCAATCTGGCAACAACAACAACAACAAAAAGTAAATCATCCACCTACAGCCCTTCAGAGACACAGCCAACACTCTCAGCTGAATTAACAAGTTGTGAGGCAGACCTTTTAGCAGCTAGAGCCAGACTGAAAATAAAACCCAGGGCATCACTCGACACATTTCTTTGCCCTGATTGGGAAAACATGTCACTTCCCTCCTAGATCTCACTGGTATATGTTAAAACAAGTATTCCACAAGCGATGAAAACAACAGGTTTCCAGGGGATGTGTCTGAGCATGACTAGCTGTTTGAGAGAGAGGTATGGTGCGAAAGCAAAGTCGCTCTTGTGAGGTGGATGTTGAGTGCCCAGCTGAGAGTTTTTTCCACATTCATAACAAAGCTTTCCCTACATTGTTTTCCTGGTGCCTAATCAGGGATGAGCTCACACTTTGCTTTGCCTGGGCAGGAGCACTAACAGCTTCCCATTCCATCCAGCTGCCTACTTTTATGAAGCCCATAGGCAATTAGCTTCCTCAAGACCTCAGTTTGGTTTTCACTGGCCGTGTGGTTCAAGAACCATTACAGGAGTAGGACAGGCAGAAGATTAATTCAAGTTCTGTGAGAAGCCAAGCCAAAGTCGAATTTGTGTGTGTCTTTTTTCCTCCAAGCTGTGATTAAATTCAATGAGGCGCGGAGCCTTAGGACCCACATCTTAAGAAAAAAAAACAACCCATACCTACTATTTTTGGCCTGTGGCCTGATTTCCAGAGATGCTGATCATCTCTAGCTCATGTCGAAGCCATCAGCAATTGCTAAACAATCAAATTAGAAGTCTCAATTTAGGATCCCAACGTCAACCAAGGAGTTTCTGCATCAGAACCACGAAGTTTCTACTGAACTGCTCATCTGCCCGGGGTTCATTTTAAGTGGAGCAGGTCTTTTGTTTGTGTTGCTTGTGGCCAAGAGCAAATAAATGACCCTTTAAATAGATCAGGCTGCAGAATTTCTCTGTATTTCTTTATAGGGAAGGCAAAAATGCATAGAAGAGCTTTGCACAAATAAATAAGCACAAAGAGGCGTTTTGGTATTGTCCTATGAATTAGCCAGGCTTTTAAAAAAAATAGCTGCTGATAATTAGTCTCCTAATGCTGCATTTTGGGGGTGACTATATATTACTGAAGCTAGTGGGAAGTTTGCCATTGACTTCAGCAGGCCAAATGTTTTACACCTACCCATCTAGGAAATCTTATGGGTTTCAGGAAGAAATTAAGACATTCAACACCTCTCAGAGCAAAGCCACTTGTACTTAGAAGCCTAAATACAGACTTTACACCTTTATCTCAGGCACCCAGTTTGTCCTAGTTTATAGTCACAGCTACAGCACAGGCGTCTTTGAAAGCATCTGAGTCCCAGAAAACAAATATTATAAATCCAGCTCATGTCAGCAATCTGACAAATAAATAAAACAATAGATTTGCTGGCTTTTCACTACCTGCTTCATAGCCTCAATCTGTTTTGTGTCCCGTGACACATAGGGGGGTTCAGAAAAAACTGCACAACAATAACACAGTATCATCTCAACAATAAAACAATTAAGGTTAAAAGATCCATAAAAGGGGATTAAAAACACTTACCAGGAGAAGGATTCGGGGGAGGAGACGCTGGCATTTGCAAAATGGTTGCTATAGGGCCACAGCTCCTGAACTTCATCACACTTGCAGGGCTACCTGTAAAAAAAAACTGGTTGAGAAAAAGCCTCAAACTTCAGCACTAGAAAAATCTCCAGAGAAAATGGTAGAAGGGTTGTTACATTATTTCAGAGAAATCAAACATATTTCAAATAAAAAAATTGTTAGGTTTAATGAATAAACTCACATCGCTGTTACATCCAATTGGAAATTTATTTTTTTTTTAAGAGGCACATAAACTTTCCTGTTTGAGGGGATAAATCAATGACAAATTGTCTGATGCTGGGAAGAAATTTCCCCTGCTAGCAGATGATTCCAATACAGAGTTTCTTGTATTCTCTCCCTTTGAAGTATCTGGTTTAGGCTGTGGTTAGAGACAGGATATCAGCCTGCGGAACCCCAAAGACATTTTCTTGTAGCTCAGAGTTCAGATGGTCACAAACAGCAGTTGTTCTGGTTAGAAAAAAGTATCACGCATTTGCTGGAAGTTCAAAAGCTCTCTGCTCAGCACCTGGATTTTCTGCTCTTCATGCCACATCTTTACAACCACTTCCTTCAGGAACTGGCCGTAAAATGTGCTCTGATGGTGACAGCTCTTAAAAAGTTATGCATGTGAGTGGGTTTGAAAACACAGTCCTTTCAGGGGAGCTGCTTTGTTACAGGACCTTTTCCTCATGTATTTTAGTAGACAGGCTCCCCTTTCAGCCTTTTAATGTTTGATTGGAAATTCAGCCTTATATCTGAAAGAATTGCTGAGAGCTAGAAACCCTGCAAGCTGTTAAAAAAATGAGGAAATGTCCCTGCCATTTTGTCACTTTTTAAGTCCAAAACCGCTCGCTCCTCCTAGATCCATCTTATTATTTTTCCAAGGTGGTTTGGGAAGATCCAAGTGAATGAAATGAGCCAGCAATTGGGCACAGGGAAAAAGGGCGACGAGCTAAGGTGCCAAGGTTGAAACCAGTGATCCTGGGGTCTCACAAAGCCCTTCCTCAGCTGTCTCTCCTCACTCACCCCCTTGGAACTTTGCAGGAGCAGAAAATGGCTCCCATTTCAAACATAGTCCTTTAAAAACAGAATTCAGGAGTTGGTGTCATGTGTAGGAGAAGAAATCCCTCTTTAAGGACTCAGGCTCTCATTGCACCTCGGTGTGCTTAGGAGAATGGGGGAGGAAGACAACTGTGGAAAGTTCACCTCAGGAAGTTGCCAGTGGAGGAGTGCTCTGGGTGTCAAATCTCGAGATACTGGCATCTAAATCCTGCAGATCCCAGGAGGCAAATCTTGGCTTCATTGAAGCGTTTGGGATTTTTGCCACTGACTTAAGCAGCATCAGGATTTTACCCCAGGGAACTGGGGAATGCAGTCTGCTGCCACTCAATGGTCTGCTCTTCTCCCATCTTCTGCTGCCTGCTGCTGGAAGGAGTCCATTTGTTCAAAATCTAGGGAATCACAAACGCAGCAAATAGCATTGCATCTGTGACGGGTGCTAAGAGTTTTGAAATTAAATGCATGTGCTACCTGACTGGCACATTAATTACAGCCCTTCAGATCCCTCCCCAAAGTCAGAGTTGTGTGCTCTGTGCTCACCCAGCAGCCTCCTGCGGGCCTGTGGCACTCCTGACCATGCATGGAAGTAAAACTATATGTCTCAGCCCTGTGGCAGATGGCAGAAACCATACCTAAACTGGGGTACTGGCAGCGTTGCAAAGGCTGCCTTGCTTGCTCTGGCCAAATGGTTCACACCAAAGCCCTCCATTTCATGAATGCACAGGCTTTTCTGCCCCTCAAAGTGCCTTTGGTTTCCCCACAGCTCAGCCCCAGAACTTCTTTCCAGTGAGGGTGGTGAGGCACTGCAACAGGTTGCCCAGGGAAATCGTGGATGCTCCATCCCTGGAAGTGTTCAAGGCCAGGCTGGATGGGGTTTGGAGCAACCTGGTCTGGTGGGAGGTGTCCCTGCCCAGGGCAGGGGGGGTTGGAACTCGATTATCTTTAAGGTCCCTTCCAACCCAAACGATTCTATGATTCTATGAAACAGCCATCGACTGTTCAGCACGTGACCCTCAAGCCACAGAAGACAGCAGGAGACTCACCTCTTTATTTATTTGTTTCAAGGGTAACCATCGCTTGGGTTTTTAGCTCATGTTGGTAATTTCAGACTTCTGCTCCAAAGGGATACACAGGCACACACAGACATATGTATGTGTATATACATTTCCTGCTTGGCAGCCTGAACCGCTGTGTTGGTCAGAGTGCTCCTTGGAGGCACAGACCATCTCCCCTTCCCAGCAGGAATACATGGGAACTGCTGGGGATACTTGAGCATCAACATCAGGCCCCACACCAGGACATTGCAGTGACACTGGGAGCTTCATTTTAGGCACCCCTCAAAAAAAAAAAAAAAAAGAAAAAAGACTGTATTCCTACTTATATTTCATATATGGGATCAACCATATATCCCGCGTCTGTGTTCAGTCCTACCTTCTACTCTTTTTTTTTTTTTTTTAGCTGCTCAGAGTTTTCTGAAACAAATTTATCAGGGTTTGAATTTTGCAACGTTCAGACTCATGAACAAAACCAGCAGAGTTTGTTGCTTCTTTTGGCTGGGCGCATCAAAATGCTCTGTTTTTAAGTTGTGGCCAGCACTTTTGCAAAATGTGGTTGAAAGTTATACTTTCTAACCTGGCTTTTATCACTGCTCTCAGGAAGTTGTAAAGAGTAAGTAAAGTGAAATCACTTGAGTTCAGTCGTTCTGGAATTGGGCTTTTAAGGTTGGAAATGGCCCTCCAGGGCACAAGGACGTTAATGCTTCAGCTTTTAGAAGTGTCTGAGCTTTTAGTTTCTTCATCTCAGATTAGAAGACAGGGTACATTTGGGAACTTACCAGACTTGATACTTCAAGATCAAGGCTTTCACAGTTTACACTAAATTCCCTATCCCTGTTCTTTTTTTCGAGAGATAGATAGATTGAAATCTCACAGCATCAAGCGTTTAAACAGTTAATAAACTGACATCGGCACAACGCTGGAACAGAGAAATTGAGTGGGAAAATCAGAAAAATGCTTGCTCAAAGTGCTGTCAGTTCCCTTAAAACAGATATTGGGCCAACTCTGCAGCTCATTGTGACATAACCTTAGAACACGCAGAAAAAGAAATATGTCAATTCATATTACACTCTCTATATAATTAAGAATAATGAAGAATTCTAGATAAGAATTAAGTTTAAGGCTGTGTATGACTTCGTAATGTTTTAGCCATCCCAAAGTACGCGTTCGTTCTATCTCCCCCTTGAAATGATGGTTATTCAGTGACTTCTTAGGTCATTACATGAATTGAGTTAAGCCTGGCAATGACTTTGTACTTTCCTTGCCACCTCAGAGCAGCAGAGCTGGGATCGGGCACGCAGAGAGCTGGGGAGGGGGGTGTTACAGCCCTCAGAAACCTTCTCCTTTACAACCACCCGGAGGGCTGCTGGGAGATCCCGTCTCACACGACATTAGGCAGCAAGGCTGGAAATCCAGCAGAAGCCAAACCCGAGTCTGTCAACTCTTCCTAAATGAATTTCTAAGTGGGGAATGGAGGAATGAGATGAATGGCATGGGATGGTTGCGCATGAGTGCAGGGAAGCCACTAAAAATATTTGTAGAGATCCAAGTACGCCACCCCAAAAATACACACATACTTTCCACCATGTAAATATCTTGTCTCTGGGTGGAAGCCAAACATTTTTCTATTTATTTCCACATATGCCACCGAGATACTAAGGAATTTAATTGCCTAATTCAAAATGTTAAGAAAATACCAGAAGGCTGAACATCCTGGAAAAGGACAAGGTGTTAGGAGGATGTTAACTCATCTAGCATCATGTGCTGAAGAAAGGAGAACGTTTCCGGTTGGTAGAGCTTCAAGCTTGTTCTCAGATGGTTTGTGTGAAAAGGCTGCATTTGGTCTGTATGAGAAGCCAAGCTCTGCCTGCCACAAGCATTGGGAACACATGCGATGATACCTCTTGTTTCCAGGCATCCTGACAGCTACTTCCACTTTGCATTTCTAAGTGGAATTAGCAGAGAAAGGAGATTTACACATTCCTTGCTGACTGGGCTGGTAGGTTTGGTTGGTGCTCTGAGCAGTGAGGCTCCTTCAGAAGCTCAAACCTCCCGGTTAATCTTTAGACAGTGACAGGAGAGATGATGACCTTTGGATGAAGATAGTGGTGGACTCGTGCTTAGGACTCTTGTGCCACAAATTCCCCACGTGACATACACAAATCATTCAAACTCTGTCGGATTGACTTACTCATTTTCCCAACACGGGTAAGTCCATTTTGCTTGTTAAAATTACAACTCTCTGAGCGGAGTGAAACTTTTTATTACTGAGCTGGGAAAACCCTCCTCATGCTAAAAATCTGCCCCTGAAGGTAAGGCTGGGCAGCTGCAGTCACAAAATGCTTGACACTGTTACAGTGCTGCCTTGTAGGAAAACAGAGCTGTTGCAGTGGGAAAAGGAGAGACCAAGAAGAGCCATTCTCACCCAGGCACATTTCGTGTCAAGTCTCTTTGCTATGAAAGGCCAAGCTGTATTTGTCAGCGGCTAAAACTCAGCCTGGGTGAAAGAATATTATTCTAAAGTGCAATTTTTATTACATTAACTAATGAAATAATGTTTTTTTAAAGCCATAAAATATTCAACCTTGCTTCATATGGTTGCAAGCTTACAGTATCTACTGTAATTTACAATACCTCTCCAAGCTCAGTCTCCTTGATTGCATCTTGACAGTAGCCATCAGCAGGAGAAAGCCCAGGACTTCTATATTGGTTGCAGAGGGTTGCTTGCTGTTCATGGTGCCTTCTGTCTTCATGGTGTTTTTGCACTTTCCACGTAGTGGAAATGGTCCAAACGAGCCACTTACTGGTTCAAGTTTAGAAATTTCTAGGCATAAGCGACCCCCTTTGATTCACAGATGAAAGCAAGAGGATATGGCAGGCTGGGGGAAGATAACATGGCTTCGCCAGGCCATCTGTGGGACAAGCTGAATTCAAATGCTCAGGGAACAGAGCTGGTCTTCCTGCTGTAAGACTCAAGAGAGTGTGATGAACTGGAAGCAACAGGCCATCAGAGACCCTTGGCCGTGGAGGGAGCAAACACCAACGCACACCAAGGGCTTTTGTGTGCCATGAAAGCCCTCCTGAACACAATGCCTGACCCACAGCGCCATGTGCTCCTCACGAGGCCTGCAAAGTCCTCTTTAAGAAAAATTTATAACCAATACACTCGTATCATAAATGTAAACAGAAATCTATGCTTATACAAGCATATAATATTTCTAGAAATACATGAATACAAATATAACCCAATAAAAAGTGAACGCGGACTCAGGATCTCAGCAAAAATATGGCAAATTAAGCCACTGAGGTTTTTTTATGCAACTGGCCAGGTTGGAAGGGGCTTGGAGCAACCTGGTCTGGTGGGAGGTGTCCCTGCCCAGGGCAGGGGGGTTGGAAATGGATGGTCTTTAAGG
>BJBW01009011.1:0-39258 GCA_004320125.1 Scolopax mira
GGGGGGGCTGAGTCACCCCCGGACTCATCGCCCCGAGCACGGGGCCCTGACGCGGCCACACATGACCCAGCGGCAAAGCCACCTGGGGGGGGGGGACCAGGCTCTGGGGGGGGGGACACAAGCAGCTTTAGGGGGGCAGAGATAGACCTGAGGGGAGAAAAAGAGGGGGTGAGGCTGAACTGGGGGCACTGGGACAATACCCCCCCCCAAAATACAGGGCTGGGGGACAAGGTCATGCATAAACCCGGAGCAGGGATTTGGGACTTGGCGGGGGGGGGAAAGGAAGAAATGAGACAAAATTTTGGAAAAAAAAAAAAAAAAAGGGAAAATATCTTGTTGTAAAATCTCTGCTACATATAATCATCTGCAGCTCCTGCGGAGAGAGACCCCTGGGCCCAACACAAGGCCCCCCCTTGACACCCCCCCACCTCGAGGAGGGGGTTTGTCTCCTCCCACCCCAAGCGATTGTACAATAAAATACACCCCCCCACATTGAAAAATAATACAATTATCAAAAGGGGAGGGGACAGAAGAAGACTTTCCCCCCACCAGCTCTGTCCCACGTCCCCCCCCAGGTCTGAGGGGGGGGTGGCAGGTGCCAAGACCCCTCCAGCCCCCACCAGTCCTTGTCCTCCACGGGTTGGGGGTTTGCTGTCTGCTCCAGCTGGTTCCTTGTCTCCAGGAGCTCGGATTGTCCACGGCAGGACCCAAAACTGGGGGGGCTACAGCAGAGATGGGTCTGGTCATCGTTCTTCATCCAGGTGGCCCCCAGGTCCTGGTGTCCTTGGGGGGGGGTGTTGGTTTGAAGCACCACAGGCACCTTCAGCTCCCCCTCAACAGCCACCCATCGCTCCAGAAGGTGCCAGAGTCCGGTTCCCCAGGGCAGGATTTCTCCAGAAATGAGGATTTTCCTCCTCCAGCCCCCCCCGGGGTGGTGGGGGCCGGTGCAGCTCCGCGCTGGTCCCTCCTGTGTCCCCTTCGTGCCACCAGACAGGGGGTGGGAGCCCTGGACCAACACCTGGGAGGGTTAATACTTTGCTGCTTGACAAAAGACATCTTTTCTAAGGCCAAAAAACCCCCCCAGGCTGGCCCTGGGGAGAGCAGGGGATGGGGGGGGGCTGGGGAGGAAGAGGAGCCCAGGGTGGTTATTGCTGGTGGGATTTTCCTTGGGGAGAAGGACGGGGACGGATGGTGGGACGTTTCCCAACTCCCCTCTGGGAGGTTCCCACTTTTCCCTGGGTCCATTTGGACATGGCATTTGAAGTGAGAAAAATAAAAATAAAAACCAAAAAAACTTCAAATTTGAAGTTTCCCATCAAAAACAGGAGAGAGAGAAAAAAAAATAGACGTCCCCAGAGTCCCCTCTCGCAGCGTCTCCCTCAGGGTGGTAGCACCAAGAGCCATCAGTTCAAATGTGCCCCCCCCTCCCACCCCCACGCAGGGGGTCTCCGTGGAGGGAGGAGGGAGAAATACCCGGATTTCATCCCAAACAGCACCAGGCTTCCAGGAAAGTTTGGAATTCCTGCCCCGCCGCAGCTGCGCCACGTTTCCTTCCCCGTCCAACTCCCCAACCATGGATTTTTCTTGCTGGAATCGAAGCCATAAGGGGGGGGTGGGGGGGGGAATCAAACTCTTCTTCCAGCCCCCGAGAAGGGCGAGAGCCCCCGCATTTTCCACTGAAGGAGCCAGAAGATTAAAAGGTTTAAAATGGTGGTTTTTTTAAAAAAAATTATATATATATATATATATATAAAAAAAAATAATTTCTGTTCCCTATCTTCGCCCGTTCTCCGTTTCTGTGATTTGGCAACAGGGTCATGGTATGGCATGAATTTTCCTTTTCTTGAGGAGATGGGGAGCAGAAGACACGGCCCCTGGGAGCACGGAGTGAAAAGCCACAACTCAGCCCCCAAGGACCCCCAGGGCCCCTCCGTGTGGGGAAGGCAAGGAACTCCCCAGACAGCAGGGAGCAGGGTGGGTTTTCCCCCCTAAAAAGCTGATTAAAAGCCCGTTGGAGCAGGGGTTGGTGGGAGCACGGAACTCACGGGCTGCAGCCCCCAGGCAGGGAGAGCAAAGCTCCACAGGACATCGTTTTTATGGCTCGTTAATTATCCCCTCCTTCCCAGGAAGGGCCAGGCCCGTTGGGAATCAATAGGTCACACTGCAAAGAAGAGGCCTGGATTCATTGCACAGTTGGGAGAGGAGTGACAGCACCTGAACACACCCCGAGGGGCCACCACGGGACCCCCCCCTGGCCTGGGGACACGGCCACAACCCTCTGAGCCTTCTCCCCGGAGAGAAGCTGCCTCACGACAAAGGATTCCTCCAGAACCATCCTCCAGAATCACCTCAGAAGAGGGTTCAACGCTTGGAAGAGTTCCCTCCAATATTGAAAAAGTTACAATACTTTTGTGTTTTATAGAAAAAAAAAAAAAAAAGTGTCACGGTAAAGAAGATTGAAATAAAACCAGTAAAAACCACCTCAGGAGTTGGGAGGGGGCTGTCTGGCTGTCTGTCTGTCAGCCAGGGATCCCTCCCACCAAGCCAGCGTGCAGGAGGAGAACCACGAGCGAGTGGCTCCGGGAACACGGGGCCTTGGAGTCCTGGAGGTTCCAGAACAGTCCCCCACTGCCAGCACCACAAGGAGGAGGAGGATAAAACCCTGGCATCTTCCTCCATCCATCCATCCATCCATCCATCCGTCCATCCATCCTCCAGGCTGCCGGGCAGAGCTTTGCCTCCGGAAGGTGGGAAGTGTTGAGAAAGTTCATCAGTCTTTGGAAAAAAGACTTAGGTGTTTTCCTTTACAGGTGGGTATTATATAGAGCTATAATCTGCTTCCCCCCCACCCAGGGTTTCTCTTATTCTGAAAAAGAAGGGAATATGTTCAATTCTGGGAACTCTTCGTTGTTGTAGTTGGGTCCTTGGTCTCCCAGCATGGTCAGCATGTCCTGCGAGGGCACAAGGAGAGAGAGGGGCGTTACCTGCACTAGAACATCATTAAACCAAAAGAGGGGAGAAGGAGATGAGATCTGAGGAAGAACTTGTTTGGGGTGAGGGTGGTGAGAGCCTGGCCCAGGTTGCCCCAAGAAGCTGTGGTTGCCCCATCCCTGGAGGGGTTCAAGGGCAGGTTGGAGGGGGCTTGGAGCCACCTGGGCTGGTGGGACGTGTCCCTGCCCAGGGACAGGGACTGGGTGGGCTTTAAGATCCCTTCCCACCCAAACCATTCCATGATTCTATGGTCACACTGGCAATTTAATCAGGGAGGAGTTTGCCACAGCCCAGGATGGCCCCCCCCCTCTCCCCAGGGCACATGGGGTTTGTGGCCACGGCCACAGGAGCAGATTTCGGTCAGCAGCAGCGACTGCACTGACTGCTTGGGAAGCAGGGGGGCAGCAACTCACAAGAATATCAACTCTCAAAACTTATCTACACTTTATTACATCGAGGGGGGGTGTATTTGGCTCTTTTGCTTTGAATTAGAGCAGAGCTGATGAGTTCCACACTTGATCCTGCAATGGCTCCAAGACTCAAAGCCAACCTGGCTGAGGCCTTTCACCCCCCCTTTCCCATTCCAGCTCCATCAAGTTACTGACAAATTTGATATTATCAACTTAAAGGGACAAACTCTCGGCGCTGCAGCCACCTGCCCCCACCCCGGGACGCAAAGACCCTCCGTTCCCACAAGATGGGCCCCCACTGCTGCTCACTGGGGAGGAGAAAAGCACCCCCTCTTACTGGGAAGACCTCAGGCTGGCTCGGCTGCGGCTGCTGCACGTGCTGCTCCCCCGAGGCCGGGCCGTGGTGCTGTCCTTGCCACTGGGGCCACAGCCCCACACCTTCGGTTGCCCGCGTCTGGAAGGGGGCCGGGGTCTGCGCTGTCTCCGTGGCTGTTTAAGGGAAAGCAAAGTCAGCAAGGGATTTCTTGGGGGTCCTTTAACCGGACTGGGAAGGGTTAAAGGTCTCAGAGGAAAAGCCACTCAGTGAAGGCATTTGTCAGTGCCCATCTATGGGGCAGAACAGGAAAAACACGGGGCAGGTCCCGGAGGGGTTTGTTTCCTCCCAATCAGCCTTAAAACAGTTGTAAATTCATCTTTTCTGGAGCCTCACGCTGGGACAGTGGTTAAAGGTGGTGAGGGCAGTGTTAGCCCACGCTGGGATTTAGCTGTGCTCTGCTGGATCCCAACACACACCAGGAAGTGATGGAGATGGTATCACACCCCGAAGCTCTCAGCTTTCCTCCCGGGGGGATTCTGATGCCACCCCAAGCTCCCCAGCCCACACTCACTGAAGGCCGTGCCGCGGCTGGCGAGGTTTGGATACGCCGTCCCGGTGGGGGACGCTGTCGAGCCGGGTGCTGTCATGGGGCTGAAGGAGGACGGGGTGCTTTGGAAAGTGCCCATGCTGAAGGAAGGGGGCCTGGTCTTCACCGTCTGGGATGCCACTTGCTGCTAAGGGAGCGAGAAACGGGGAGGAGAAGAGGAGGGATGTATTTATTCTTCTCTGTCTCATCTTCACCAGGGCAAGAAGTCGCTGGAGGGGTCCCAAAGGGAAAGCACCCGGGCACAGAGCGTGGCTCCAGCACCCAGAACAGGATGGGGAGAAGGATCTAACACAGCAGGGATGTGGGGAGTGCAGGGAGGGTGTTCCTACCTGGGGTGTGAAGGTCGGCCGTGTCCCCGCAGCCCAGTTGGTTCCACTGGCCTGAGCTGGGCTGGAGTGGCGTGAGATCTGTGCCAGGATGCGGCCGGCTGAGGAGGGCTGCTGCTGGATGATGTTCACAGGAGGCACCATGTTGCTGCTCCTGCGGGACAGGAGAGGTGCTCTGAGGACACTCGGTGTCACATCGAGGACAAAAAAACAAATGCCACCCCTGTGTGTTATCAGTGGGGGGGAAGAGAGCCCAGAAATGGGGGGTAACTCTGCTCAAATGGCACCGTGCTGCCCTACTGGGGGCACAACTGGGGCTGTGAGCGTGGCCCCCCACTTGCCCAGAGCTGAGGGGTATCTGAAGGGAACCCAGAGAAGAGCCAGAGAGGGACTCTTTACGAGGAAGTGCAGCGACAGGACAAGGGGTGGAAGAGGGGAGATTTAGATTAGACACCAGAAAGAAATTCTTTGCTGTGAGGGTGGTGAGAGCCTGGAACAGGTTGCCCAGGGAAGTCGTGGCTGCCCCATCCCTGGAAGTGTCCAAGGCCAGGCTGGAGGGGGCTTTGAACAACCTGCTCTGGTGGGAGGGGTCTCTGCCCAGGCAGGGGGGTTGGAACTCGATCATCTTTAAGGTCCCTCCCAACCCAAACCAGTCTATGATTCTATGATATTGGGGAACAGAGGTGGTAGCTGGGAAGGTGAAGGTGAGGATGAGGGAGGGCTGTGCTGACTCTGCCCAGCCTCAAAGCTCCTGCACCTCCAACCAGGAGCAAAGCAGCACCAGGCAGGGGGGAGAAAAAGGGGCACAGAAGCCCTTCTCACCCCCACCCCTCAAAGAAACCCATCCCTGGGTTCCCACAGGAACACATTTCTGGACAATCACTGCCAGGGCAGAGACTGGGAACACTCAGCTGCAGCAGAAGGACAAACAAACAGAACAGGAACAACCAAAGGACAATCCAAAATGAACACGAGGCCATTCAAAGCCCGGCACAAGAAGCCTCACCTGAAGTTCTCAGCAGGTCGTGATGGGGTGAAGGTGTTTCCCTGCGTAAAGAGGGGCTGGTTGGCAGGCACGGTGCTGGCAGGAATGGCTTTGCTCTGGTCTGTGGAGAGAGGGTCACTCAATTTAGGGCTGAGAATGTCCCAGCAGTAGGGAGAGGGACAGAGAACCAGTAGCAAGAGACATGTCCACAGGAAAAAACTGTTTTGAGCCAAAGCATCAAACGTGACTGTCCCTTATCCAGACACAGACTCCAGATGGGTCTGTAAAGCCTGTTTAATTTGATTTCCTCTCCATTTTCTAATAAACTTTGCATTAAGGTCCTATGGGGTTGGAGCATCCACTACATTCTGTACCCAGTTTAGGAACAGAGACAACTGCTCTCTGGGGAGAAACATGAGGGATCAGACCAAGGCAGGTCCTAACACAGAGCAAGGGACACATGGTCACCCGCTGCCTCCTCCCACACCTCCAGCAGAGCACTGGCTGCAGGACAACTCACTGCCACGTATCAGAGTATTCAGGAATTATCCATCTGGCATCAAAATGAGCACTATTCTGCAAAGCTTGGGCTGCTACAACAGTCACAGCATCCAGAAGAACACTTGGATTGAAGTTGAAGTGGGATAAAGATGGGATGTGCCCCCAGCCCTGCCTGGCAGCCCAGCACCACTCACCTGAACCGATGCTGCTGTAGATCTCACTGAACCTCGGGTCCCTCTCCTGATTAAAAAGGGTCTCTGCCTTCTCCAGGGGCTTGCTGTGCTCGGGGCCGGCAGCGGTGCCAGGCTGAACGGGGACCTGGGGGGGGGTACAGGGGGTCACAGCCAGCACAGAGAACAGGGGGGGCTTTGCAGGCTGTCTCCAGCCTCCTGTGAGTTTTATCACGACATGTGGCCGTTTGGGGCTGGCAGCATCGAGACAGGGAGAGCAGAGAGGGTGCCCCAGGGGCAGAGCACAATCAGGCCAAGCAGATCCAGCAAAACCCAAGCCAGGACACCTTCCCTCTCCAAACTCTCAGCAGCCTCAAAAAAAAAAAAAAAAAAAAAAAAGCCAATCTGGAAAGCCCCAGCAAAAGGGAATTTAAATAATGCAGGGCAACAAAAAAGGAGTAACCCACTGCCCCGTGGATTTACCTGCGAGTGGTCGTAGCCAGCCAGGCTCTCTCTTCCTGGGACCACTTCCAGCTCCGACTGTTGTGGCGGCTGCTGCTGCCTAAAATAGAAAATATCTCTGTAACAGGAGAACACCGGCTGCTAAAAAACCATTGCCAAGGGAACAGTGGTTACACCAATGATTCATTAGCCCAGAGGAGTTCGGTGCTGCGGAGAGGAAGGTTTGGGGAGGAAGGCTATCTGAGAGGAGGGCAGAACCGGCGAGAGAGGAGTAAAAGGAGCCGAGCACCTCCTGACCTTGAGGGCAGCTGGGCTGTGCCCATCTCCAGGGGAAGGCTGATACTCTGCCCCAGCTGGGGCCTCTGCAGGGAGTTTGACAGGGCAGGTCGAGACTCCTGGCTCGAGTTCCTTCAAAGCAAAGAGAAAAAAAAAAAAAAGGAAAAAATATATTTAAAAAATACCAAGCGAAAGCAAACCTACTGCGTGTAGGAGAGTGCCTGTGCCTGGGACGAGAAGGGAGGCTTTGCTTTTGCAAAACTTGGCCGAGTGAAGGATCCTTCCACTCATTTTCCGTGGTCTCTAAAGGGGGGTGTCGTGTAATATAATGCTAAAGGCTGGGAGCCAAAGGGCTCTGCCCCCTCCCACTCCATCACTGAGCAGGGGAGCAATTAATAACCTACACCAGGAGCACGGCCAGACCTGCACCACCCTTGGAGGAAAGGAAAAGATTGCAGGAGCCTAAACCCCCCCAAGGTTTTCCATTCAGCTCCGTGTGAGACCCTCCAGAGCTGGAGCCTGCAGAGACCACCAGGGCTTTTAGGTTTTAAGCCCGAGGTGTCGGAGTTCGTTACGCTCTCGTGTTTGCTGTCAGAAGTCAGGTAACGTTTAACTCCCACAAGAAAGGATTAAAATCCCACGTCCTTTTTACAACCTGCTGCTTCAGTAGTACCTGAGCCCAAAGACGAAGCAATACAGATAACCTGGCAGAGATGCACACAGATAAAACACACACACTCAGACAGAGATCGCTGCTTCTCCGCTCTGAATTTAGGCAGCGCCGCTGGAAGCGTAGCATGGATGTGAGAATGGATGCGTGTGGAATGAACGAGTTCAAAGAGATACCTCTACCAGCAGGGCAGGAATTAAGGCCCAGATCAGCCCTGGGCTCACGTCACAGCTCGTTAAAGCCAGAGGGATTTCTCACTGCTCAGCTCCTAACACTTTCTCAGCAGAAAGCACCAGCTCGCCGGCTGCGGGGAGGGAAAGTGTGCTACCTGCTCTCTAGGACCTTGCCTCATTAAAAAAAAAATAAAAAATAAAAAATCCTGGCTTTTCACCTGCCCAGAAGCAATTCCGCCTTCTGTCTGCCTGGTGGAGAGGCTCCATCTGCTGCACCCCCCAAGCCTGCACCCCCTAGTCACATTTCTCTGTCTTTATTTCAGCTGCTGCTCTTCTGGAAGGGGTTTGGAGCTCAGTGTCCCCACTGGAGCTCGTGGCTGAATCCCAGGACAACACCGCAGCCGTGGAGAAAAAAATAAGCATTTACTCTTCACCATCAGCTGCAGACAGTCCCGCTCACGTGAGGAGCCTCCCCGGGCTGTCACAGGAGTCCAAGAGCTCCATTCAAAGCCAGACTTCACTAATATTAGCTCTGACACACAGACAGGAGACTCATTCCAGTAACCAGAGTTAAAAAAGGCATTGCTGGAGCTGAGCACTGCCAGCTCACGAAGCCATACGACCGAGACAGCCAAAGGGATTGAATTTCTGGTGCTTTATAGTCCTCCAGGGCCTGCCTTGGCCCAGGAGAAGAGGGCTCCTGGGACCTGGCAGTGTCTCCGGGGCCCGTGCAAAGGGACAGGGAGGTTGGTGATGGGGAGAGGCCAGAGCTCCCACAGTTTTGTGCTGCTGGTTATTGTGGGACAGGATCCCATGGGGCTCGTGCGCTATCACTGGTGGTTGGCAAGTCATTTCCATGTACATACTTGACGTTGGTGTTGGTACAGATGATGTACTCAATTTCATCCGAGTAGGGGTTCTGGAAGGTAAAGGAGCTGGTTCTCATCCAGAGCCATTCCCGGTTTTTGGATCGGAATCGGAACATGACTGACAGAACCTGGCCTTTTAACTTCACCACCTAAAAAAACGTAATGCCATCAGTAGTACCTGATAAGAGAAGGTGTTGAAGAGCAACCTGCTTCTGAGCCACCCCCACTGAAACCCAGCGATGGCCCTTTGCCTCAAAGCCTACAAGGCTGTACCTCGGTCTTCCCCCACTAAATCCCACTATTCCCTGCTTTGATCCCCGAATGAGATGGGAGAGGAGTTCCAACATCCCCCTTTTTGGGCTTCCGCTTTTCTTATCTCTTTGCACCGGTGAGATGTATGGAAAAGCCTCCAGTCAATGAAGCACATGCTGTTGCTTCTGATTCCAACTATTTGGACAAATGGAGATGAGCGGCTACTTTTTGGAGTCATGAAAGCACAGGGGCAGTCTTACCTGCCCTGCCACAAGTCCAAGGCCCTCAGAAATAAGAGGAACGACAACAGGGCAAGCAAACCACCTCCATTTCGAGTTCTGCAGCACTGGGCTGGGCCCTAGAGATGAACCAGTGTTTCAGCCCCAGAAGCATGGCATTCAAGTAGGCACTTTTGTAGCCACGTCTCTGACCCTAAAAGCAGATTGGGCTGGCAGCCAGAGGATGAATTGCAGAGTTAGAAACATCAGATGCTTCTGGTTTGTTTTGCACATTTACCGTTAGGTGACTATATCTGCCACTGCCATTGGACAAAGGAGAAATATCTAAGGTTTATTTTTCTCTTGTTTTTCTCTTATTTTTCCAATTAGTTTCATTGCAAGCACTGAGAGGGGTTCCAATCTGACCACCACAGGGCATGCAAAGCGGTGGCTGAGACGCTTTTACCTGCTGAAAGCTGTCCCGCAGAAGCTGCTGGTCTTCCGGGTGGCAGAAATCCACGATGTCTTTCCCCAGAAGTTCCTAATTTTAAAAGGAATTGGGGGTGAGATCAAGCTGGTTTATCTGGCAGAGTCCCTCTTCCAGGTCTGCCTCCTTAATTCCACTTTGGACAGGGAATTACTCCTCCCACCCCACCACACTGTTACACAAACCAAGGATGGGAAATGGCATGTGTATTTTAAAGAGAAGGACACCAAGGGTGACTAATGTTTGATCTTTAACTCAAATGGGGGCAAAACCAATCTTAATTGACATTCGACATAACCCAGAGCCACCCATCCTTCCAGTGATCAAAGCACTTGGAAAAGCACACGAGAAAATAAATCAAGAGGTTGAGAAGAAGCACGTGTCTGGTTTGGGCCCTGGCCATCGTTTTATCAGATCTGTTAGAGGAGCAGAGCCACGGTGTACGAGAGAGGGAGGAGGGTTCTTTCTGAGAAAGCTCCTGCCATTTGCTCACCTGTGGCTGGTAGCCCACAGTAGCCACGCAGCGGTGATCGATGAAGGTGAAAATGCCTTCGGTGTTGTGGCGGGAGATGAACTCCGTGGGCTGACAAACGCTGTTCATGTCCGTGCAGTTGGGTGAGCTTGTGACCTGCAGAGAGAGAGAGAGACAGGGGACAGGGTCAGCACGTCTGCCCAGAGCTGCTCTCTCCCACCCGGCCACCCCCGTGGCCAGGCTTGTGACAACTGAGGGACATCTTGAGAGAGGAGAGTTTAATTCAACAAGGCGATGTTGAACCCTCGAAAGATGCCACCCACCTGGAGCCTGCCGATAGCCACGAGGCAAAACTTGCTGCCCTGGCCAGCATCTGGGTCATCATCAGGCAGTGAAACACCTGAGAGAAGCACCAAAAAATTCCAGCAAGGTTAATACAGGGAAAAAATCAGGGGAAAATTGCTAATTTCAGAGGAAAAAAGACATGCCTTTCTGACTTCAATACCCCTCTCCGCCCCATTTTGTAAATCAATATCCTCTCCCATGAAGGAATTTTGGTAAATTAAGTTGCCTCCCCCAGCCTTTTTTGCCAGAAGGGTTAAAGATCTCTCTAACTTTCAGCACACACTAGAATATCAGACACTGTAATATTATTTTCATCCTCTACAGCATCTCTGCTGTTCAGAGATGCAGAGCTCTGAGCCAGCACCTGCACAAACCAGTTCAACCCTAAAATAAGAAAAAGTGATGAGACCCATTTAGAAAGCATCTGCTGGCACATTTGGTTCAGAAAACAGACAACTTCAGACCATGTGCTCTTAAAAACAGCCACAACCCAACGCTTCAGCCGTGGTTACCTGCGGGGGGCCAGGCTTTAATGTAACCCGTGCAATGCACCACAACGTAGTGAGGTTCACCATCCTTTGCAGCACCTAAGCCATTCCTGGGGAGAGAAGAGTCCAGTGGTACTATATATCACACCGGGGGAGGCCCAGGAGAGGTTTCTAGAAGTATTTTAAAAAAGCTTCCACAGAACGTCTTCACGGTAAAGAAAAGAAAGACGTCACATAAGTGAGAGGTTTGAGACAGAATGGCTTGGAATCGATCACAATTCCAGGTAAAAAAGGGATAAAAGACACCAGAGCCCAACGGCAACGGCATGAAGAACGTGTGGGATTAAATTGGCTTCAAATCCAACCTGGGCATAAAGAAAGATCATTCTTGCCCAGGATTATCTTCCTGGACATGGTGGTACTTTGGTTCCTCTACCCATAGGTCTGTCTAAACCCTTCTATGGGTTGCACTGGGTCTACCCCACACCCCCCAGAGATGGAGCTGCAGCCCCTCCTGCTCCAGCAACACCAAACATTTGCCCATTAACTCCAGAATTATTCACCTGCAGCGATTCCTCATAAAGCTGAGACGATTTACAGAGACGGGATCCACGGAGCCGTTGCCACACCTGGACCAGGACGAGAAACACGAGGGGAAAGGCTTTTATCTGTCTTGGTCAACACCAGAATGATTTAACAGTCTTAAATAAAAGGAAACAACTTCTATAAACGGGATGATTTGAATCTCAATTGAAGATTGAGTGAAAAAGCCTTCGTTCTACAGACCTTAAGGGAGGTGACCCACGGGGTCAAAAAACTGTTACTTGAAACTGGATGTTCTACAACAGTCTTGAGAGTTACCTTGGCATAAGGCAAAGGAAAAGCCCCAAGAATTTGACTGTGAGACATCCCCCAAGGAATCTCTTCGTTACCTCATTCGGCAGATGAAGGATCTCCGGGAGCCCATGCACATCCTCATGGACTGCTGCCCCTCCTTCTTCACGGTCCCCGTCTTCAAATCCAGGATGCGACCTTAAAGAAAGAAGAGAAAAACCCCAAACTGCTGTTGCACCAGGAGTCCTTCCACCAACGCAGGCACCCGGTAACGTATGAGGAAACTAGCAGGACACAAGTGTCACCGAGGGTACCTTTAGATGCATTCTCAGGGGGGGCTGCAGGATCCTTGTTAGAAAGGCACCAGGGTTTGGTTCCTTCTACAAAGGGAAGGTTTTAATCCAAGGGCTCTCACCCTGCCCGCCCCCGCCGATCCCTCCCCAGGCTGCTCTACCTGTCAGGGCGTTCTCAGAGGTGGAGAGCTGCTCCCTCAGCTTGCCCACGTCGTCTGGGTGGACCTGGTCGTAGAGGGTGCTGCCAAACCACTCCGACTGGGGCTGGTTCAGGACAGGAGTCACCGAATCGGAGACGTAGACCACCCTCCCGGTCTCACAAGACACTATGAAGAGAAAGCCGTCGGCTGCCTCTAGGATCAGGTGTTTGAGTTCCTGCGTTCACAGACAGACAGACAGACACGCTCTTAACTCCAGAGCCCAGCAGCTCGCCCCCTCCAAACCCGCCCTGGCTGCCTTTTCCACCTTCCCCCCCTCCCATCATGGAATATTTCCCACAAAGCAGCATCGAGCCGAGACCTGGTCAGTGAGAAAGGAGGGTTTGTAGGTGCCGTCGGTGGAGGTGTTGCCTGTGCCACGCAGGGACTTCATGTGAGAGACAGCCATGCGCAGGATGGTGAGCTTGTCGGGTTTGCGGGCCAGGGCGCTGCAGGTGGGCACCATGTCTGAGAGCTCCGTGATGTAGGCCGTCATCTTGTTCCTTCGCCGACGCTCGATCTCGCTGTGGTTCTCCCTGCAGGAGTAAGGGGGGGGGGAGAAAAAAAAAACCAACAAAAAAAGATAAATAAATGCCAGGGAGGAAAGGAGGAGGGAGACGGAGTTAGCGAGGGGCCGGAAGCCTCAGCCGTTTGCCCACCTCAACGCTTCCAGGAGGCCCGAGAGCACAAAACACAGGGGTGGTGGGGGGTTAGAGGGGCCACAAGCGCCTCACATGCTGGGCGTGCACAGGGGGAGGTGGGAACGAGTGCAAGGAGAGGCTACAGTGGGACCTTCTTTGCTGCAGACAAGAGCATCCCTTCAAATCCCTCGGTGTCTGGCGAAGGCAAGGAGCGAGGCCGAGCCTTTTTAGGCTCCAGCCAAAGGACCCCTTCCTTCCCCACGGTCTCTGCTCTCAAAGGGGGGTTTCCCCTCACTCTACTGAGGAAATTGGCTTTTGAAAAGCACTGGGGCAGCCTAGGAAGGTTCATCCCACCCACTGTGTGTCCCAGGATGGATCAAACCCACCCAGCAGCTCCCTGCAGGCACCCATGTGTCTCCCATAACCACAGGGAGGCCAGGGCTGCAGCCAAGACACCTAAATTACAGCAGAGAGTTTCACCTTACAGTGCCTTCATGGAGACACTTCCCAGTCACATCCAGAGCCTTTGACAATATCCTGGGAGGGGAGAAAGCTTTAGAGTGGCTACAAACCCCATTTCTGTAGGGATCAAGGCCAATGAGCATGGACCATCTACCAG
The DNA here is from genome assembly GCA_004320125.1 of Scolopax mira. NCBI lineage: Eukaryota > Metazoa > Chordata > Aves > Charadriiformes > Scolopacidae > Scolopax > Scolopax mira. The sequence goes on from BJBW01009011.1 coordinate 13,603, forward strand.
GTGGCGAGCACCACCACGAATGCTGCACACAGCATATAGTCCTTCAAAAGATTCCTCACACACCTTTTCCAAGTCTGCTCATGAAGCACAGTCCCCATCAACCCTCAGACATCAGAACGTAACCCACTTGGGTCCTTTTTCTCCAGTATACGTGGTTTAACTGGGTTATTAAGGTGGGTTTTTGCAAACAGAACTTAAAAAGCCAGGTTTCCTATAGAGAAGGATGGATGGGATGCACGGAAGCAGGTGGTGGGAAATGGAAGATGGAAGTGTTGGAAGGAACACGGACAGGCACGTGAATTAAAGAGGATAAATACAAAAATGGAGCATTTATCACTCCCGGGTGTGTGGAACCACTCAACAGCCTTGCTCCTCGCTGCAAGAGACTAACATTCACAAAAAGAAGTGCTTCAATTATCCCACTCACCTTTAATTCAGTGTCTCCAAACTCAAGTGTGAGAACGAAGCTACCTTCACTACCAAAAGCTCCCTGGAATCCACCAGACCTTCTCCTTGCCCCACTTGCCAAACATTCATTACTACAGGCTCTTGCACGACAGCAGCGACAGACTACGGGGGGTAGAGGAAAGGGTCACTACCTCCCCAAAAAGCCCTGCTCTTTGCTGCTTTTCCAGGCCCCGCCTCCAGGGTTTCCTTATCTCCTCAAATATTTAAGCTACGCAACACTGCAGTTGGGAAAGGCTGCGTCAGGGGGTGATTTTTTTGTTTTTAAACCAGTTTTTAAACTGAACAGAATCGTGGCACTGGCAGGACCCATCAGTCAGTTTAGTTCCTGTGCACTGAGTAAGAACAAACCCAGGGAGGAAGAGTCCTAAGAAGTCAGGGGGGAAGGCTACAAGCCACAAAACGAGCCGTTCTTCACAAATTTGCAAGCCTCAGCTCTGCAGCAGTAACGAGCCGTGGGTGACAAGGGACAGAAACCTCTGGGGGATTTAAAGCAGTTTTTATTCTGCAGAGAACGGGGAAGGAGCCGTGGAGCTGGAGAAATGCAGCCCCTGAAAACGCAGCGTTCTCGGGGTGAATTTCAGCATTAATGGTAAAGCATTCCAACCAACTGCTGCATTTCAGCCACAGTCCCTCAGTTACAAACAGGAACTTGGGGGAAAAAAAAAATAAATCTTGTTTTCAGTAGATCTAAGTCACCGTAATGCACAGGACGCCACCTCTCCTGGAAGGTTTTAAGTGGTAGAAACAACCTGAACTAACACACTTTTTAATGTCTCTTTGAAAGTCCAACAGAGTTGGAGAAAACCTCATGGAGGTGAGACCAGTTTGGCACCTTGACCCAGTACAAGAGAAACTGGATTTAGCTCAGGTCAGCAAAGCTCCAGTGCTCGGTGAAAGCCAGGGCCCTGCCACGCTCTCTACCCTGAGGCCTTTGGCAAACAAATCCTCCTGGATATTCCCCAAAGACATCCTCACACAGGGACCAAATGCCTTTCCCCTCCTAATTCCAAACACACAGCCATGTCCAGAAGCCTGTTCGGTTGGAAGTCCTCTACTGCAGCAGATGAGGGAAGGAGGGGAGGGAAAAAGAGAAGGGATGCCTAGAGAAACATTAAGGAAAGGAAATAACTCTGCTTGTCCATGCTTGAAATCTCCATTCTCCTACCTGGCAAGTCTCTCCTTATCCGCTGAACTCTGTTCATCATCAGACCTAAAAATAAAATCAGCCAGCTAAGCTAAAATGGAAAAAAGTTTAAAAGAAATGAAAAATGGGAAGATGTACTAGGAAACCCAGCCTACAGACACGTCTGTTTTGCAGAGGAGCAGTTCCATAAAACAAAGCAGTCATTAGTTTGCAGCATTTCACATTGAACGGGTGCCCACTATCTGCAGGGGTTTGAGGTTTTTAAGACGCTTACCAGGACTGCAAAATAGGCTTTTCATGGAACCAAGGAGCAAATGATTCTGGGTGAGATTAGAAAGCTAAAGGCAAAACTAGGAACTAGGGTCCCAGTCACATTAAACTAGTCTGCCTTTAAAGGAAAAAAAAATAATTAAAGAATATCAATGGCCTCTTTCATAGCACTAACAAATCAGAAAAGCAGACAAAAACCCACCAAAAATCCACAGACAGTGTAAGATTCAGAGCTAAAACCACACATTTTCATAATGCTGCCACACAGACACCACTGAGGACGAGACAGTCGAGGTGGCTACAGGACAAGGAGCACAAGGACATCACGAGCATCACCTCCAAGGTGGCACATGGACACCCCCACCAGCCTCACACACCCCCACCAGCCTCACACACCCCCAGCTTTTGGGGAAGAGGAACCTGCCAACCTTGTTTTACAGAGGGTAATGGTAAGTTTTCCTCCTTCAGGTTTGGCTGCCTTGGAAAACAAATAATTCCCCCAAAAGCCACCGCTGGGAAAGGAGAAATGCGAGACAGGCATGCAACCTCTCACAGGCTGAGGAGCTGAATCATACCCTGGGGGTCTGTGGAGTAGGGCAGGGGGGCTTCACATCAGCCGGCTGTGGTACCCTCCCACTCCCAACAGGTTTTAGCACAGTACGTCAAGAAAAATAAATAAAAAAAGTAGTCATGTTCACTTCTGTGCTCTGTTTCACCCCGTACCATGGGAGGAGGGAAGGATGTGTGGGAAACGAGGGCTGCAGGAGCAGGGTGGTCCCACAAACAGAGCGGGGTCACCTTCTCCTAAAGCCACACTCGGGGTGTCACCACAGCACCCCCCCCCCAGGACTGTCACTGCTCTTCACCCCCTGGCACTGCCCTCCCTGCCTGAGCCAGTAACCAATCTCTGGGTTAAAGCTGCCCGTGCCCCAGGGGAGCTCTGGGACTCTGCGTTTCAGAACTGACATTCTGGGTGTTTGGTTTTTCCTTTATTCCCTCCTCACCCACCGTCTGAGCATTAACCAGGGTGACAGGGAGCTCCAGCTCTGGGGCCACACAGTCACAAGCAGAATTTTTAACTAGAAAGGGCCACAAAGTTGTTCAGCACCTACAGAATACGCCTTTTTTTTTTTTTTCAGTATTTTGCATTCTCTTTGCACTTAAACATCTTACGGGGGTCTGCCATAATTTAAGTTCCCAGAGCTTATGACTTGTGCCAGGCAACAAGTTCATTCAGTGAGGGCTGGCAAATTTTTTTGTGATTTGATGGATTTTGGAAGAAGTCAAAGCACACAACCCCCAATTTCAGGAATTTCTGAAGCCCCTCCTGAAGACGAGGTGCTAAATGCAGCCTGGTGGCCCTTACTCTGTATTTGCTCATTTTCTCTCTCAGCAAGACACAGCACGACGTGCCTTTGCGCCGAGGGGACACCCTGGAATTTAGAGCACTCAGAATATACGTAAAAGAACTTCACTTTGGCAAAACCATTACACCTCAACACGAAATAAACTCCTGAAATAGTTAAATTGAGCTCCACGGCCTCCAGAAAGCTGTCAGAATACCCTGGGGCTGGTCCTGGCACCTGATGGGACAGAACTTCTCTCAGACACCCACAAATAAATAACGGGAGCCCAAGTGCTGCCTCGATCTCCAGGAAATCCCCTTTTACAGGGAAAGCTTCTGCCCCAACTCCCTCCCCAAAACACACAAACCACAACATTTGCCAGGCAACCCCGTCTGAGTAAGAGTTGAACTAAGCACAAAACTTGTCTCTCGAGCAGGAGAAAAGAAGGAGAGTCCAAGGCAACAGCTGGAAGAGACATTTAAAAGAGAGGAACGTAATTTCATAATGAACTGGTCCACACAAACATGAAGGAAAACGTCTGGATCTTTTGGTGCACCTTTCCTCGAAGGGAGATGTTTTAAGGGCTAAAGGGTGCTGCAGGATCTCTCCTACACTAAGGTGGTTTGGCACCAAAAGCTTCAAAAACTGCCCCAGGGCAGATTCTTACCTGGCAAATCTCTCCTTATCATTTGGCATCGGGTCATCATCGCATCTAGAAGGGGGAGAGGAAGAGGAGTTCTTAAAGTGTTTCCACGTACTTCTTGCCCAAAGAATCAAGAGAACAAGGTTTAATAAATGACACAAAAAAGGGCTGGTGTTAAAAAGGCAAATCCAGAACCATACCCCGCATTTATCCAGTTAAGAGACTACAGTTTGATTATTTTTATCGCTTTGACGACCTTTTCCACATCACATTCACATCAAGGACAGCAGCATCACACTCAGTAATTTAAAGTTGACCACGGGGTGGCTTTTAACAGCCTGGACCACCTGGACCTGCGATAGCACTGGAGTCGTCCAGCCCTAAACCATGCAGTGAGACTACAAATAAACGACATGGGATCTTCCAACCCTTCTGGGTTCCATATGGATGGGGAGAGGAGACACTTGCAGCCTCGCCAGCTCCTCGGGAGTAAGGATGTCTCTGTAACTGAAGCACCCTCACAACAGATGAGAATTAAGAAACACGTGTCTGAGGCCCCAACAAAAGCTCAGCATCGGGCTGTGGTGCCCATAAACCATTTGGCAGCAGATTCTTCTCTTGGCCAGAGCAACGCTCCGAAAATGCCGCGCTGGAGCGGCCGCCGGGGCTGGAAGCCTCCATGGAAACTCTTTAAATCTTTTGAGATGCTGGTATCGACCCCAGCAACGTCACCACGGAGTTCTGCAGCCCCAGGGCTCGTGAGGCTCCCCCCAGCTGGCCTCCTCTTACCACCAGGGAGGCCTGAGATGGAGCCTCCATCCAAACCAGTAACGGGATCCCCTCCCACCCCATCCCAGCCCCTTCCCCGAGTTCGCAGCCCCCATGTGCACAGCAGCTTCGCTCTGGCTGCAAAGAGGGAGGAATGTTGCTGACGAGGAGGAAGGGGAGAACTTGAGGAAGCAGAGCAACTGCCTCCTCCAGGCTCCCCCCCCTGCTGCTGGAGAGGAAAAGCCACACGAGCAGCAGTGCCTGCTCCAGGGGAAACACAACGGGAAGCTCTGGATGGGATGTGCTCCCTCACCTGAGGAATTTACTGTTCCCTTCTCCGTCATCATCAAAATCGAGCCTGAAAAATATAAGCAAGAAGGTAATTATTAACCAAGCAGTTTCTCCTTCACAGGTTGCTTCTTCTGTCTGTCCCTACAGGGATGCAGATGATTCCTGAAAGGAAGACTTAATTAATCACAAGTGCTAAAGTGGAACAACCCACAAAGTTTAGAAGGAGAGGTTCCTTGACATATCTGTCAGAAACACAGCAAGGAAACAGCCCACCTGGAGCACCCACTGCATCCCAACCTCCTGTTCCACACACTCTGGATCTTCCAGCCACGACCCAAGCCCAGGAGGGTGCCACAACCCGAGGGACCAATCCCCAGCCCACAAAGGGAGCACTCCCAGCTCAAAAAGCTCAGATCCATGTCAGTTAAAACAACAAAGGAGGGCAAAATGCTTCAGGAGTTAAAGTTCAGCCTGGTACCCCGCGTGGTCAGTGCCCTTGGTCCAACAGCAGACAGCACTGTGTTTGCTGTAACGGGGTCAAAAACCCCAGTTTCTCACAAGTGCACGTGGGAGGAGGGAGGAAAAGGCTTTTCCCTCCACTTCCCTTCGGGATGGAAAGCAGGCTGCAGCCTGCCTGTTGGTAAATGAAGGGCAAGGAGTAAGTAGCAGACAGCGTGGGAGGAGCTGTGGGAGCACCAGCAAACGGGGAGGGTGAGGGAATGAGTTGTGAGTGACTGGGGGAGGGCAGGGAGAGATTTTAATTAGCTGGAAAACGAAGAGGGAATTTCTCGTGCCAGGAATTTTAGAGCAGCCACTCCAATATCCTTTTAATTTGCAATGGCATTTTTAGCAAACAAAAAGCCTACCGCAAGCACATTGTGGCTTCCCCCCACCCTCTCCCAGAGGGGGCAGCTGCAGGGTTTGGAGGAAGGCCCCACCATCCATGTTCTCTGTTCCTCTACCTCTCTCGCAGTGACTGCTCCTCTCGCTGCCTCGGTGGCTCCTCTTTTCCACCCCCACCTCAATCCTTGGTGAGAAACCCTCTTCTGCGAGGTGCAACCCAACTGTTTAATCCCTTTTTTTCCACATGTAACACAGAACTTGGCTTTAACAGGTACGACTGGCACAAAGCACGGCGCTGGGAAGTGAAAGGACGGGGAACGGTGCGTCTGGAGGAACCACACAACTCCCCTTGGCTTCGAAGCAGACAAGTTTCCTCCCCACGAGGGCTGAGCTCTTTTCAGGAGAATGATGCTTCCTCCCAAACTACACTTACACACCTCCCCGGGGGGAAAACAAAAGCCACTCACCCCGGACGCCTCTTGTTTGGTCTCTGAACGATGGCTCCTCCAGCCTGGCCCGGCCCAGGGTTCCCGGAGCCGACGGCTGCACCCAGCGAGGAAACATCCGATGCCATTTCTAAACAGGAGAGTAGGGAAAAAGAAAAAAAAAATAAAAAAAAAGAAAGAAAATAAACCAGTGTGACGTCAACCCCCCCTCTAGTTCAGAGGGTGGAGTGTTCTCCACATACCGCTCCCATTAAAAGCATTTCAGCATCTGATGTGGAGAGATTTTGTGCAGTGTGTGTTTCCAGCCCTTTCATCCGCTGCCTCTCCAGAGCCTGCACCAAGGGTCCATCAGCTCCCCTGGGAGCACATGCTGTTTCCATCAGCTAAAACCTTAGATCCCTGAACTAAAAGATGTGGTCTCTGTGGTCAGAGGAGGAGCCCGATGCGATCACGGGCCGGGGCTCATCTGCAGAAGGGGAGGAGAGGAGCTGGGAGTTCACCTCACGACATTCCCCCCTCTCACAGAGGGCTGGTTTCCCAATCGAAGAGACAAAGAATTAACCACCATCTTTCAGAGAGTCAGTTCAGAGTGCCAACCCGTGGGCACCACAGGCAGGATTACCAGTCTCTGCCCACGCTCCTCCACAACCGACCACGAAAACGCCAGTTCTTCCCCAAAACGACGCTCCCTCCATTAAACACGACGGCAGTCTCGCTTGCGGCTAAAAAACCTTGTGTTTTACAGGCAGAAAAGGTGCAGAAGCAGCAGGAAAGCCAATCAATGTTTATTAAAGCAAAGTGCCCCGGCTCCAGGCTCCACACACACACACTGAACTGCTCCCCACCGGGCACCGTGGGTCCCCCTTCTCCTCCCACACATTCCACCAGCAGCTCCCAGTTCTTACCAACACGAGCAGGGATTCCTCCTCCCGTCCCCCAAAACCTGCTCAGCACGGCTCAAGCTGAAACCTCACCATGACGGTGCCACGAGAGCTGCCTCCAACCTTCTTCCACACTTAACACAGTCCCAGGGATTTTAAACAAGTCCAAAGGCGTTTCTTTTTTTGATGTTTCTGACCCAAGTCAGCTCCGGACTCGTTTTTATGGTTGTGGTTTTTCAAGTTTGCTGCTAACCAGCAGCTCCAGGCAGAGAACCTCCACCACCACCCTCTGCAAACTGAGCTGCACAGAGAGCCTCGAAGGAGGAAAACCTGCTTCTGCTTAATCAAAGTGGAAGGGACCAAAAAAACCCCAAACCAAGACACAGACACACACACGCAGCCTCTCACTGGGGTTCCCAAACCACAGCAAAGGAGACCAGCCCTGGCGAGAGCTGCTTATGGGTGAAACTCTATCAGAATTGGTGGGACAGAGCAAAGAATCCAAGTCAGGTTTAATAAATATGGCAATAAATCGGGGCTGAACGGAGATTTGATGATCTCGCAGCTCAAGCCAAGCCCCCGAGGGCACTGCTGGACATGAAGAGGAGAGCTGAGCTACAGCAACCCCCCCTGAAACTCCTCATCAAACCGAAACCTGCATTCCCTGCCCAAGGAAAGGGAAGAAAATAAAGCCCTTATTTCCAATATTGTAGATGTATCTGGGTTTAACAAGTGTTTTTACAGCTCCTGAAGCCAGATTTCACTCCTAAGCAGAGCCTCCTGAGCAGGATGAGGGGACCTGAGCACAGCCTGGCCACCTCCAGCTCTCAGAAAACATCCTCCAAAACTTCTGGGAGTTCTTCCAAAGCCAATATCCTTTACCTAGTGACACCCCCAGCCTGTACTGCTGCCTGCTTTGCTTCCCTCCAACAGCTGGCACTGCTGGAGAAGTTCCCTCCTCGCCAGCCCACGGCGTTTCCCAGGGATGACTGAAACATGGAATAAGCGGTTTCTAAGTCCCGAAGAGCAGCACGAGAGAGCACACCCCATTTCAACACTAACTACAGCACCAAAACTTCTCTGAAGTTTCCAAAAAACCCCCCCTGAGACCAAAGTCTAAGGTATGGAAACATAGATTTTTATGATTTTTTTTTTAAAAAGACAGATGATTGTCTGAGGTTAGTGGTTTCCATGTGTCAGGTCTCTGCCAGGAAATCGGGCCCTGGGTGATAAAAGTCAAGTCAGCTGATGTGATGCACTTAAAATAAACAGAGGGTGGCCTTCCTCACCCCCCATCCTCCTCACTGGGACCACAGACCTTCCCCAGCTCCTCTCCCAACTCAATTCCGAGTTGGGAATCGCTTGGACACCCCTGAACCCCTTTCTAAGCCAAGCCCCGAGGTGCAGAAGGGCTGGTATCACAGGTCTCTGCTCGGCAGAACACAGCCCCCAGTGCAACTAAACCAGGGCAGAAGGTTCATTTCAACACAGAAATGAAGTTTCTGGACCGTGGCAGATAATCATTTTATTAAGGAGAGAGGAATTTCCGCTCTCGGGCAGGGGAAGGAAGTGACACTGTGCTGTTCCTCTGCAAATCAGCTTTTAAACGGGGCGGAGGGGGAGGGAGGGAGGGTGTCTTTGTTTGTTTTTAAAGGCCTCATCTGAGCCTTTGCTATTTCTCAGGAGCCCTTTGCACGGAGCTCACATCTCACCGGGAGACCACTCCACCTCCTGCTTCAGCTCCTACGGGGGAACATTTGCCTCTTGTGGTACAACGTGCCCTTTCACAAGGGGAAGAAAATAAACTATCTGGAGGTTTGGTGCCGTGAGTAATTTGCTCTGCCTGCTGGTTATTCTCTCACACAGCCCATCGGCCTCTCCACCACATCCTCTCCCCAAAAAATCAGGAGAGCTCAGGACAGGTGGATGGGAAGAATTCTAGTTTGTTCCTCTTCATCATTCCTCGGGCACTCTCCCAAATGCAAAGTTTCCTTTCAAAACTCCCGTTTTTTCCCCACAATCCGAACACAAGCCCTACAGTAATTTTGCACCGAGGTCAGTGTGGATTTGATAAAACCCAAGTCACTAATGCAAGCTCTGAAGGCTCTGCACAGGAGAGCTGGTGGGTGGCAAAGGTCTCCCCAGCACAAACATACTCGGGGAAACCCCCAGGCCCAGACAAGGAGAGTGGTCACTTCCAGAAATCCCTCTAAAATTGTGCTTCAAAGTTATTGGCCCCAAATAACCAAAGTTATTGGTTTGTAGGGTCACGGCTGCAACAAGCGATATCCTCGTTTGGTCTCCGGTCCCTGCTTGCCTTTGCCATGTGTTAAATCTAATTAAGGCCAGAAGAGATAAAACAAGGGCAGAGAAATGATGGATCCTCGTTTGTAACTGAACATAAAGCTGCAAGAACCACCACCGTTGAGCTGGCAGCTGGACCCAGAATAGAAGATGGCTCCGGGAATGTCGTCTCCAGCGCCAGACTTCCAGCCCAGCTCTCCTGGGAAGGGCTCTGTCGCAACTGCTGGCATCAAAACAGTGAAAAAGCTTCACAAACCAAAGTCAGAGAAAATAGTCAAACCCCTGATTTACGAGATGGGCCTGCTGTGGCTCTTAAATGCCCTTTTATCATACCATTTTGGCCTGTTCTAGCACAAAGCAGAGGTTCCTGCAGAAGGTTGTTCACCAGGATCAGTACCAGCTGGTGCGTTTCAGTTTAAAAAGATTTAGCAAAGATTTAGTTTAAAAACCAAGGAAGCAGAGAGCAGGTCTGTGAGCAGGTAACTGCTAAGATAAACCAATGTTCTATTTTAACCAAGGCTTTATTTTACTCACAACTGGAAAGCTTTGGTGGGAACAACACACATGGCTTTGTGTTCACAAAGAGTCTCAATTTCTGTGTCTCTGGTAAATTAAAGAGATTTATTTTTGAAGTAGGTGGGGTTTTTTTTAGGTTGTTTGAACTTCCCATGCAATGCCAGCTCAGCACTTTCATCCCCATGGGAACCCTCCCCAAGAAGCATTACAGAAATTAACTCAAAACCCAAGAGAAAGGAACACACCTTCCACCGTGGAGGGTTCCAAATCACACAATCCAGAAAGTAAATGTTTGAAGTGAAGCTGATCAATGAGACACTCACCCAGCCAGCACTAAGTGTCCTAATAATCCAAGTTAATATTAAAACCTGTAAAGTAATGCAAGTAAGGAAGCCACTTTTATTTTTTTAAGCCCTCTCCTCCTGTTTCCTCACAGTTTGTGATGCTTTTCACACCTAACCAGGGGGTTTTAACCACCTAAAACCTGCCTAAATGGGCACAACTGAAAGCTTCCCTCCCCACTCTCTTCACAATTTAAGTCTTTTCCAGTTAAATAAGGGGCCTTGTCTCACCCTCACAAAGATGGGGGAGCAGAAAGGTTTGGCAGATTGATTTTTCAGGAAGTTTATCTGAAAACAGATAAGTGCTCTATTCCCCCCCTTCACAGCTCTCAGCATTTCCAGGGAGGAGGGAAGGCCCAGGCTGGCCCAGCGCTGAGCACAAGCTGCAGTTTGAACACTTAAAATAAGTTTCAACTTCTTTCCCTCCCTCCCCCCCAGTAAGTTGGAACACACAAAGAATTCCCAACTTCTTTCTGTGGTCAGTTTTCCCATCTTTTGCCAGGGCCTGCTCCCGCTGCAGGGTCATTCAGCATATTTGGGGGCATTATTGAGTATTCACCAGGGCTCTCCAGCCCATTTTAAAAGATCAAGGAAAAAAGGACCCAGCTTCTAAAGAGCAATATTCACAAGTAACTTATTTTCCTAACAATCTCCCTGTATGTAATGTTTATGCAGACTCTAAATATTTCAGTTTAAAAGGGTGAAGCTAACAGTGGTCAGTCAGTTCGAAATATTAAACACAGATGTTGAAGGTTCTTTCTCTTTTCCTTGCAACTTTGTTTAAAACTTTCCTATTATGCAAAATACCACGCAACTCCGAAGACTGCACTCGGATAAACACTTTGTGGCTTTAAGCTATTACGTGTATGGAGAGTATCTTCCTTTCTTATTCACTGGATTCTTCCAGAGTTGGCCCATAATATAAATTTTCCGTTCTTACCCCAAGCAATGGCATTTTTTTGTTGCTTTATGTTCAGCTGCACATCCTTTCGCTGCCAAAGCCTTGATCTGGTGTTGGCAGGAGACGACGTGAACTTCCCGACGGAGCCCACACCACCACACGGGACTCAGATCTTACTACTTGGAATAATCTCACTGGGAGCCAAAAGCTTGTCTTGCTGCAGGAGGGGATCTCAACTCCAACAGTTGCCATTTCAGATAAGTTTTTGCTCTGCTGAATCAGGAATTTTGGGGGTTGTTTTTTTTTTTTGTCCCACCCCGTCTCTCACTTCTGATTGCTGAAGAATTTCAGATCATTCTGTGAAACCACAACCACGTATTTCCAGACGCCAGTTCTGCACCCTCGCCTCAGAATCACCACAGACAAGTGACCCAATGTGTTTTCTCAACATTTAAAGCCACAAAAGCTTCCTATATTGTTAGAATGAAAAAAAAAATCCTTTAGAAGCTACATCGAACAGTCCTCGATAAACCTGAGCGTGTCACACGACCCAAGACCTCGCCAGCCTCAAGCCACAAGCAAGAATACTCAGAAACCACAAGCCAAAATAATAAAAAAACACTAAAAAAACACTGCAGCTCAAATTCTGATTGCAGTCGCCTCGTTGTAAATCCATTACAATTTCACACACCCCGATTATTCCAGATATAGACTAATTTCAGAGCAATTTAACCAGAAATCTGATAAAGCTTTAAAATTCGATTTTGTTCAGCGAGCATCAGATATCACCAACTTTCAGCTTCCTCCAACGTGGGAGTCACCCCTTGGGTGTCAACCTGAGAGACCAAAAAGTTGAAAGAATATTCTGCTCCCTGCTGACATGCACTCACACCCCAGGGTACACACCAGCCACCAGCTCAGCAGTTAAAAACAAACAACCAAAAAGGGGGAGAGAAGGTTTGTAAAAATCTTTTTCAAAACAGCCCATCGGGTTTCATCTGTTGAAAATTAAGAAAAACTCAAGGAAATATATAGGGGGAAAAAAGGGGTCTAAACCCAAGGTAAGGCATTAAGGATAGCAAGGGCCAGTAGAGCCCCAGCAGCACTCGCTGCCTCCTGGGAGAGGGTTGATGGAAACCAGTCCCTGAAGCTGAGGGAGCAGGGATGAGGATGAAGGCCTTCCTCCCCACCATTTCCTCCTCCACCGCCGGGTTACCTTCTGCCCCCAACTCCCTTCCACTCCACCAAGCGCCTCCTGGAAAAGTTTCTGCTGCCTGACAACCACCAACTCCCCAAGCCGTCACAGAGCACCCCGAGGCGGGTCCCTCGTTATCCCTTCCCCACCCTGACACCCGCGTCCCCCACCCCATCCCACCCTCCACAGACCGCTCCTGACCCGGCCCCAAAGCCCCCCAACCTCCAGACCACCCCCCCCCGACTCCCCCAAACCTCGTCCCCCGACCGAGCCTCCAGCCACGGGTGACACCTCCGACCCACCCAACACCCCCACAGCCCAGCCTGGGCCTCCTCCTCCCCCGGCCCGGCCCCTTCTAACGGCACCGCCAGCCCCGGCCCGGCCCCCCTCCACCCGCCCCCTCAGCACCCCCTGCCCGGCCCCGGGCCCCCAGGACTCCCCAGGCCTAACCCCCCTCAGGCTCCCCAGGACTCCCGCAGACCGGACACCCCACCCGCGCTCCCCGCAGCCCGCCCGGCCCCGGCCCACCTGGGTTAGCGGCGGTAGCTGCCATGGCCGGAGTGGAGCGGGCGGGCAGGCAGCCGCCCCCCGCCTCCCTCCTCAGCGCCGCTGCCAAGATGGCGGCACAGGAAAACCCTCTGCGCTACTGCGCAGCCGAACTCGCTCGTTCCGAGGGGCGGGGCGGGGACGCTGTACAGCCCTCCTATTGGTTCAGCCGGGAGGCGGGGGAGGCGGGGGGCGGAGCGAGCCCGCCCCCCCGGCACAGCCAGCAGGGTAAGGTGAGCGCGGGAATGCCCCGCCCACTACTCCCTAAAGGGGGCGTGTCTCCGGTGGGGGGCGTGGCCACGGCGGGGGTGTGTGGGGCGGGAGGCGCGCGGGGGGCGAGGTAAAGGTCGGGGTGGGTGACGTCACGTGTTGGGTGGTTTTGGGTCGGAATGGCAGGAATTCTGCTGGGATCGGGACTGGAATCGAGGTTGGGGCAGGGATCGGGACTGGGATTAAGGTTCAAACTGGGACTGGGATTAGGACTCAGACTGGGATCGAGGTTGGGACTGGGATTGGGACTGGGCATGGGATTTGGGGAGGAACTGGGATTTTAAAGGAGCCTCTGGGGGCACCAGTAAAGCATTAATTAGGGCTAATTGGGGGTGACAGGTCTCACCCCCGGCCAATCCACGATGGCAGCGGGGGGGGCCGAGCCGGGGCATGAGCATGGAGCGACCCCCCAAAAAACCCCAAATCACCAATTTTTAGAAAAAAAAAAAAACAAATCACCAGAAAAAGCAGTCTGTGTGAGTGCTCACAGGGAACTTTTTTGGGGGGGAGGAATAAAGAAATGGGAAGGGGCATGAGGGGCATTTTTGGGGTGTTTCACCTATTTTGGGGTTTGTTGGGAGACTGTTCCGCAGGAGTCAGAGGAGGGGAGGGGGGGGGAGGGTTGGTTCAAAACCCAAAATGTTGCCGTTTCCTTGAGTTTCCCCGGGTTTGGTCTGAGGACCGGGGGATCCCCCGGGCCGGGGATCAGCTTGAAACAACCCAGTGGGTGTGAGGCTGCCATTTTGGGGGTAAATCCTCTTCTCCACTCCCTGAATCAGCCCGTGATCCCCCCCCCGACAAGGGACCCCCAGGGTGGAGGCTGGGGGGGGGGTTGTTGTTGGAAATGGCGGGTGAGAATTTAATCCCCCGGATTGTTTCTCCCCAAGCCCGTTACCGGCTGAAAGGCGACGCCGCCGCGTTCCTGCAGTATTCATGAACCCCCGGGGACGGGCAGGCACCCCACAGCCCGGCCAGGGCCGGGGGGGGGCCAGTGGGGCAGGGAGAGGGGCACAGCGTCCGTCCGTCTGTCCGTCCGTCCGCAGGGAGGTAAGGAGGAGCCCCCCGTGCACGCTCACGGGACGGGACGGGGGGTCTCCCCGCCATCTCTTGGGTGCTGCCAACTTATCTCCTGCCCTCGGGAGTAGTTGGGGGGGGGTGTCACCTGCTCCCGGAGAGTGTATTAGCTTTATAAAGTGATTAAATGGATATAAATAGATCTATAAATGTCTATATCCACCCAGCTCGGCCCGCGTGGCCACTCGACAAGCCCCCACCTCCTCCCCAACCTGCTGCAAATCTAATTAGCGCTGTCCGCTGAGCCACAAATGTCCTCCTTCGGCGAGGAAGAATCCCCCCCGGCTCTCCCTCCTCTTCCTCCCTGCTCTTCACTCACCCCCCGGGCTTTTCCTCCTCTCTTGCTTCCAGCCCCAACCAGTGGCCATTGTTGTTGGGGGTCAAGCCGAGCCCCGATGTGCTCGTTGCACCTCACGCAGCAGGGAATTAGGGGGGGGGGATCCTGGGAAGACAAAAAAAACCACAACAACTTAATATTATGTATTTTAACCTGCTTTGAGGTGAAATGAGGAGGGTGAGGCGGGAAGGGGTGGGAGGGTGAGGAGGGTGCTTGGGACAAGGGTGGGAAGACCCTGGGTGTCCCCCGAGCTGCCACTGACCGTCCCGACAAGGAGCAGAGGGGACTCAAGGCCACCATTTCCCTGTTTTGTCTGCTTTTTATAGCCCCCCCCCCCAGAGTGCTTCCTGTGAATCTCACCCGTCTCTGCCCCACAGGGATGCCCCGGGGGGCTGGGTACCTGAGGGCCGCCCGCATGGAACACCCCACGGCGCCGCCGCCCGTCGACCTGGACAAGGGCTTGGCCATGGCCTTCGTGGTGCTCCTGGGCCTCTTCCTGCTGGCCATGATGGTGCGGTGCGCCAAGCTCATCGTGGACCCCTACAGCGCCATCCCCACCTCCACCTGGGAAGAGGAGCAGATCAACTGAGCCGGGGACAGACACCCACCCCCCCAGGGACCCCCAGGGGCTTCAGCTCCCCCCCTCCAGCTCTCCCTCACCACAGGGTGCTCCAGGGCTCACCCCAGCACCCTCAGAGCCCCTCAAAACCCCCCAACATCTTCAGAGCTCCCCATTGTCCCCACCACCCCAACACTCTCCAGGGCCCTCCAGGATCCCCCGGACCCTCTGAGCCACTCATTGCCCCTCAGCACCCCGAGGCCTCCCCTGAGCACCCCCCCCCAGACCCTCAGAGCCCCTAAAGGCCCCCCCATCACCTTCAGAGGTCCCCCAAGCTCCCTCAGGGCCCCCCAGCACCCTCAGAGACACCCAAGGCCCCCCAGCACCCCATTCCCCCCCAGTTTCTCCAGAGCCACCAGTACCCCCAGGGCCCAGTCATTCTCCCCGGCCCTCCCCGCATCCGGGCCCTCAGTACCCACCGAGGCCGCCCCTCCTCCCGGCTCCTCAGAGCCCACCCCGCGGCCCTTTCCATCGCCTTCCCGTAGGGGGCAGCACTGCGCATTTCGCGGGGCGCTGTCCCTTTAAGAGCTGTTGACTCCTCCCCTCCGCCTATGCGCATTGGCCAATCAAGACGGTCGGCCGTAGGTCCCGCCCCCTTGCGCATGCGCAGTGCCCTCGCGCCGCCTTGCGGGGGAGACGGGGTTGCGCGGGGGGGCGGGCGCTGCCGTTACAGGAAGTGACGTTGTGCCGCTTCCGGTTTCCACGGAGGGGGACCCCCCCTTTTCCTTCCTTTCTCCTCCTTTTCTCCAACAACCGGGGTCGGCGGCGGGCTCTGGGCCTCGGTGAGTGCGGCCTGCCCGAGGGTAGGGCTGCGGGGAGACAATGGGGCTGAGGGAGCTGTGGGGCACGAGGGGTTGGGGGGGCCTGTGGGGCAGAGGGAGTTAGGGGGAGGGATTTGGGGGGGGGTGTGTGATGGCACTGGTTTGGGGCGCTGTGGGGGGAGGACTAGGGTTTGGGGGGTGCAGTGGGGGCTGTTGGGCAGAGGCTGAGGTGTGAGGGGGCGGTGGGATGTGTTGGGAATTGGGGGGTGATGGGGGTGCGTTTGGGAGGTGTCGGGGGGGCTGGGGGCTGTTGGGAGGGAAATGGGGGGGGGGAAGAGAGGAGAGGGGGCGCGGGAGTGGGGCTGGCAGAGGAGCAGGGGGTGAGGGGGGAAGCTCAAGGCTCCGGGGCTGGGCCGGTGTCTGTGGGGAGCTCAGAGGAGACGTCAGGAAGCCCTGGCCGTCCTGCCATCCTCTGGCCCCTCTTTGGGTGTTTTAGGCTCCTTGCAATGTCCATATAAACACGTATAAAGCTTTTTTCCTGCCTAACTTTAAAAAATTGGGAGTTTCTGCTCCTGCCAGCACTGAACCCCCGAGGCCGTGCTACAGCAGTGGGGTCTCACCGGCCTTTTCTCCCCTCTCCGTGGTGCCAGGTGCGTCAGAAATGGATTCCCAGGAGATCAAAGAGCTGCAGCAAGAAGTGATGGAGGAGCTGGGAATCTCCATGGAGGAGCTCCAGGATATCATCGACAAAGAGCTGGAGAAGTCCGAGTGCGTGAAGCAGAGGAAGCAGCAGCTGGAGGAGCTGGAGAAGTGCGTGAAGCAGAAGGAGGAAGAGGTGGCTCGTGTCGACCGGCTCTTTGACGACGCTTCCAGGTGGGAATTGCAGCCATGTCTGTCGGAGCAGAGGAGGGGGAGGTGGGGTGTGAGCCCCACGACTGGAGTGCTGCCCGTTTCCCGTCGCTGCAGGCTGGGATCCTGCACGGGTTCCTTTGTGTGTGGTTATTGAGGGATAATTAAAACGATTCCCCTGTGGCTTTAAGCCCTCGGTGTGAATACTCTTCCCTCACCTCCTCGTGGCTGTGATTAATTAGCTGTTCCCGCAGCGTGGCGGGCGGTACGGCTGGGCTCACCTTCTCTTCCCCTGTCTCTGCCCTTCTCCATTTCCCCAGAGCCATTGATAAGTGTGAGATACTGGTGAAGGACCTGTACTCCAAACTGGGCCTCCAGTACCGCGAGAGCAGCTCAGAGGACGAGGACTCGGCTGCCAAGCCCATGGAAGTGATCGAGATCCCGGACGAGGACGACGACGATGTCATGAGTATCGACTCGGGCTGGAAGCACAGTTCAGTGTCTCCTCGGGGGCCTGAGGGGGGAGGGCTGGAGCGTGTCCCCAGGAGGATGGGAGTGAGAGGGGTTGGAAGAAGGATCTCGTGGCCATCAGCCACGCTGGGCTGTGAGAGGAGAGGATCGGGGAGGAAATGCTATTGCCCAGTGAGGAACATCACCTCTTGTGTGGTCTGCTGCGGCCCGGAACGATTCCATGGTTCCTGGAGTCCCAAACTGGGAATTTTCCTTTTTCCCACCTGCCCGACTGTTCCCATCAAACGCTGCCCTGGCGGGAGCTGCCCCTCAGCACATCATGTGTCTGGAAAAGGGCTTAGTGAAACTCTGGCTCCAGGGGATTCCTCGACAGGGGCAGAGAGGGCTTCTGAATAGATCCTTTTCTCCGTTCTGTCTTTCAGTGACGTAACTAGGATGGATTTTTTTCCTCCCCAAGATGTTTTAAACCACTTTTTTTCTCTTTAAACACAGGTGATAGTAGTTCCAGAATCTCAAAGGACCAGACTCTGGTGAGTTGGAAAAGACCTGAATTTCCAGGAATTCAGGGGGGGAGAAAGAAAAGATTCATCAATATTTTCTTTCTCTTTCCTTCCCTTCAGCTGCGGGAAGCCATGGCTGCGATGAGGAAGTCTGCCCAGGATGTCCAGAGATTTATGGACGCTGTGAACAAGAAAACAAACGCCCAGGATGCACAAAAAGGTCAGTGTCTGGGAGCTCCCTGGGGTCTGGGTGCCCTCACCCAGCTCCTGGCTGAGTCCTATACCTGTTGATAGAAAATAAGTGTTTCCCCTCTGGAAAGATGCATTAGGAGATATTGATTCTAAAATCCTATTTAAGATCTGTCGTAAAGGACATACAGATGGTGCCATTTCTATAATGTGAAAGCATTTTAATGCTGTTTCAGCCTCACTCGCTGGTTACTCCATCCAGTAACACCGAGGCACTTAGGCTGGGGTAAAGGAGAGCTAAAGAGCAGCTCCTCTCTCAGGTCCAACACATCTTCTCCCAATTCCAGACATGAAATCAGGAGCCTTTGGGTGGTTTCTAACCCATTTTCTGCTGTTTTTCCCTTGGGCAGATGCACAGACCCCTCAGGAAACTGCCCAACCTGTTGGCTCTGCAGCGGCGGGGGGGGATCTCAGCAATGATGGGGATCTCAACGTTGGCATGAGGATCCTGGGCAAGAAGAGAACCAAAACGTGGCACAAAGGGACTCTCATCGCAATCCAGACAGTCGGTACGTCCCCTGCTTCCTGCTGCTGCAGCTCAGGGCTGTCACGAAGCTTTGGGTGGGTGATGCTCATCAGGTCCCCTCCTCTGCCACCTGGAACGAGCTGCGAAAGCAGCACAAATCCATAAAGATATTTTACTTTACAAAATTATTTCTGACAAGCTTTCAAATAACTCCTGAGCTCGGATGGGAATGGTACGTAGCGTTGGATTTCTTGTGTGAAATCCCTTGGCTTTTCTTTACCTCGCCCCCCTCGAAATGTCTTCCAGTTGCTGGCAAGAAGTACAAAGTGAAGTTTGACAATAAAGGGAAGAGTTTGCTTTCTGGCAATCACATCGCTTACGACTATCACCCCTCGCCCGAGAAGCACTTCGTGGGCAGCAGGGTTGTGGCGAAATACAAAGATGGGAATCAGGTTTGGCTGTATGCTGGCATCGTGGCCGAAACCCCAAACGTGAAGAATAAAGACAGGTATTAATTCTCCTCCACAGTCACATGTCCCTCTCTCTTCTTTGTTTCAGTTAGTTTTAGGAAAAAAAAAAACCCAACCAACCAAACAAAGGCCTATTTGTATATTTGCTATTGAGAGGACTAAATTCTTTTCTGCGCTTTCTGTGGGTGAGTGTTGTTTTGATGGTGTGTCTTATCTCTGAAAGCTCTGGGTGGAGCCTCCGCTCGATTCCTCCTGTCCCCGAGTCACAAATTGTGTCTGGTGGCTCATTCAGGTGATCAGGTCTGTGCTGCTCAGGGCATAACAGGCAGCGTTGGGAAATGTGAGCCCTGGTGAGTGCCTGCCAGAGCTCTTGGGGAGAAGGAGCAGCAGGTCTAAAGCAGCCTCTTCAGTCGCCTACAAAAAAGGGGCCGGGTTCCTTCCACCCCGTGGTTTAGGCTTGTGGTCTCTCTGTGACTCGTCAAGGGTATAATTGCCCTGTTTGTTCCAAATGGGGACCTGCCATAAATGCCTCACTGTGGGAAGTTCTCTCTGATGCGAGTTTAATAACTGAAAATGAACTGCATTTACTACTCATGTTGCAAGTGTACCCCCCTGGCGAGGCTGGCTGTGATCTCTCATAATGCAACCTTTATCCAGCTCCGTGTCCTGAATTTGTCATTCAGAGGCAGGCAGTGCTCAGCGGGGGCCCTGTCCAGCCCTGGGGGTCTCCCTGTCCCAGCTCCTGGTCCCCCGAGGGCACCAGGGACTCTCTCATGCCCTCTCCTGTCTGCAGGTGGAGCCCTGGAGGTGTCCCCAGCTCTCCCTGTGGTTTGAGTTTGTCCCAAAGGCTCCAAAAATACCTTTTCTTGCAGAGATTAGGAACAATAAAACTGTCTTTTCTCTTCCTTCGCCTCCTGTGGCCGAGGCGCAGAGGGAATGGAGGGGAGGGAGGGAGGCCTGGTTGGGCTGGGAAGCCTTTGGTTTGGTTTTGGGGGCAGAGGGATAGCTTGGGGCAGGGGGAGAGCTGTTCTGAAACAGCTGAGGAGGTGGCAGTGCTGCCAACCCCATCCTCTCCTGGCAGAAATGATCACTTCAGTCTGTTCTCACCCACCATATCTGATTTTGAGGGCCTTTGGGCCGGGCAGGGGAACAGGAGGGGTGCTCCACTCTCACTATGGACTTGCATTTTATCCAGCTGCGTTGCTAATTCCAACCTCTACCTCTTGTTCCCTTCCCTGTTCTCCAGGTTCCTGATCTTCTTTGACGATGGCTACGCTTCCTACGTCAAGGAGTGGGAGCTCTACCCGATCTGCCGGCCACGTGAGTGCTCTCTGCCTCTCCCTGTCCCCCCAGAAACAGTCTGGGGAGCTTTTGGATCTATAAAAGAGCCTGGGCTCAAAGGCCAGGGGACAGACTGCATGTCCCCTCCGGTGCTGTGCCTCTAGACCTTTGCTTTGCATATGAAGCTGGAGGAAATAGTGATTTTTAGTGAAGGAATGAGTGTGACTTCTTGCACTCTGGGTGTGATAGTGTGTCTGGATGCCCTAACACCACAAATCCAGCCACTCAGTGTTGCTGCTTGACTCTTCTGGTATAAAAACCCATCTGGGATCTCTTGAAAAGATTCTCTTTGTAAGAGTTTTTCCTCCTCTTCTCTTTTCCGAGCAGTAAAAAAGACCTGGGAAGACATAGAGGATGTTTCCTGCCGGGATTTCATCGAGGAGTACATCACTGCCTACCCCAACCGCCCCATGGTGCTGCTGAAGAACGGGCAGCTGATCAAAACGGAGTGGGAAGGGACCTGGTGGAAATCCAGAGTGGAAGAAGTGGACGGCAGCCTGGTCAAAATCCTCTTCCTGGTAGGACAACTTCCCTTCTTCCATTAGAGGCGGGAAAAGATGGGCTTAAACTGGGGTCTGGGGGGGCTGTTGGGCTGATCGAGTCCCGTTTCAGCCCTGGAGTGAGCAGGTGTTTTGTGTGATACTTAAACTGCCAGTTTCTACGAAGGTGAGACTCCTTCCTTTCCATGAGGAAAGCTTCAAAATGCCTTTTAAAGCATTTTGCAGGTGAAGTTTTTTTAAAGCGGCAGATGAATAAAGAACAAAATCCATCACCTGCAGGTGTTGTGTCCTGGTCCCTTCCTTGGTGGGAACACCCAGCCACATCTTCTGTCCGAACACACCTGCTGGTCTGAGAAGCAGGAGGAAAATTGAGCAGAAGCTGCGATTTTCTGCTTGCTCAAATTCCACAAATAGAAAGGCATCTGACGTGTGTCTGTGCCCGCTTGGTTCCCTTCCCCTCTAGATACTGGCAGAGCCGTGGGGCTGGGGAGACATCGTGCACCTGCAAATTTAACCTCCCTGTCCTCGAGCAGATTGGCTTTAATTTGTCTTAAATTGTGTCAGTTTGTCTTCCTGAGGGAGCCTGCTTTTCCAGCGGTGCCTCAGTAGCCGCTCGTTGGGCTAAAAACACAACTGCATTTGCAGTTTGGGCTCCTGGTGTTTGTAGATGCGGGTGTAGGCAGCATTCCCCCAGCCGTGATGGGTTCCTGCCTTTGGCCGTGGCCTCTCAAGAGCCTCCAGCTCAAGGCTTTCCCTCTTTTCCATTGGATCCTGCTCAGTCAAAGCTGTCGGCCGCCCCCAGCCCTCGCTGTGTGTCCCCTTCTCTTGCTGCAGGACGACAAACGCTGCGAGTGGATTTACCGGGGTTCCACGCGCCTGGAGCCCATGTTCAGCATGAAAACCTCCACGGCCTCCACCCAAGAGAAGAAGCAAAGTGGACAAGCGAGGACACGTCCCAACGTCGGTGTGTGGCATCTTTAGCACGTATCCTGGCATTCGAGGGGCAGGTTTTGGATTTTGTTTGGTTTTAGTGGGGTGGGTTTGGGTGTTTTCTAGCAGAACTCCGGGAGATTTAAGATTTACAGTGTTTTGTTTTTTTTTTTCCTCCTGGCATGAAGATGCCACTAAACCAGACCACGGTCATGCGGAGTGGTCAGAAGTTGGGGTGACTGGCTGTGAGTGGGGGCACAGCCAGCGACCTGGCGTTAACCGCAAACGCCTTTTGGGGACAAAAAGACTATTTTGTGGCTGGCGCCACGAGCTTTGCTTGATGGCGGCGGAGACTTTTCCTCTTGATACTTTTGCTTTTTGCCCTTCCCCACCAGGCGCTGTGAGGAGCAAAGGGCCCGTGGTCCAGTACACGCAGGATTTAACTGGAGCTGGTACCCAGTACAAGGCTCTAGAGCAGATGCAGGCGGCCTCCCTGGCTGCGCGCTCCGTTTCTCCGCTGCCCTCTGAGATGGAGTAAGTCCCCGAGTCAGTTCTCTGCTTCCACCACTGCCTCCTCTTGCCTTTCCTCTCCAGCCCTTGGCTCTTTCAGGCACCACCCTCTCTCTCCGTGGTAGAGCAATCCTCAGGTGCAGGTCTCCTCCGTGGCTTTGTTTCCTGGTTACACAAACTGGTTTTAGGCAGGCTTTCAGGGGGGACAGTCTAGATAAAAGCCACCGGATGAGGAATTGGGGGCGGGAGAGCTGCCAGCCCGGTGTCCCCCGAGCCCAGTGCCACGTTCTTACACAGGGCTAAAGCTTCGCACTCGATGTATTTCCAAGTTAGAAACGTTTGCTGCTCCTTCTCTTCCGAAAATCTGAATTGCTCCCTCGTGTCACGATCCAGGCACTGGCCCCCGGCTGCCTTGTTTTCCTCCACTTGGACTGACCTGCTCGCAGACCTCGATGGCTTACGAGGCGCTGAGAACTCGGGACCGGTGCCTGGGCTCGCTGGTCACGCACCAAACCTGATAAACCTAAGCCACGGCCAAGTCGCCCACTTGCCCCGTGCCACCAGGGGCCCAAGCGGGACCTTCTCGGAGGTGCAGGCTAGTGCTGAAGGAGGCCTGGATGAAGGAGGAACTCGTGATGAAGAGCACCTGCTGGGGGACCTTAATAACTTTTCGGGGGAGAGAGACGCTGCCCCGGTTCATTTTTGCCCCCAGTGTGGATTTCCCATCCGAATCTGTGGACGCCTGGTGCCCTGACAGCACGTCTTCTGCTGCGACTGTGCCTTGCTCCAGGGGCAGAAGGGAGAGAGGATGTGTCCCAGCTGTGAGGAACCCGTGCAACACGTCCATCTCTATTTTCCGGATGCTCTCTAGGCGTAGCAGCATCTAAGAAACCCCACCTGCCCCCAGCCTGGGGGGCTCAGGAGGGGGGTTCCCAGTGCAGTACGACCCCTTCTGCCCCTGGATGTTGGGGGCTGACTTGGAAACGCTCCTCCTGAGCTCTTCTGACCAAGGCTTGAGAATTGAAGCCACAGTAGCTTCGTTCCTTGTCTCTTTCGTGACCAAGAAGAGAGGCCAACGCAGAGGGAGGTCTGCTCCAGCGAGAGAGGGGCAACAGTGGCTCCTCAGTCAGTCTGGGCCCCCTCTGGGAGCACAAGGATTGCTCTGGGGACACTGTGTTGAGGAGGGGGCACCCCGAGCCCTCGGGGCTGGAGGAAGGACGGGCAACGAAGACGATGGAGTTGGACTGGGGCGTTCAGCCGGCCTGAGTCGGGTTGGCTGAGCAATCTCTCCTTTTCCATTTCACAGTCATTACAAGAAACATTTTTATTTTTTTTCCTTCCTCTCCCCATGAAGTCTTTGACTTGAGGATCTTGTTTCCCCATCTGATACGAGCAGACACTACAGGCGTTGCCCTGCCCTGCCCTCAAAGCACAAACTGTTTAAAGACGATTCTTTTTTAACGTTGCTCTGTCCCTGTCCCCGCTCTCCCGAGGGACGCTGTTGGGTTAAAAACACGTTGGTTTTAGATCATTAAAACCAGGAGAACGCTTTCTTTACTCCGGTGTCTTGTTTAGTCTGAGGAAGACCTGGTTCTCTTCTCTCTCTGCTCTCACTTTCAGCTTCTGTGGTGCCAGGGAGCTGCTCTCAGCCTTTTCTGGCTCTTTCGAGTCCCTTGATAGAAGGTTTTTTTTTTTCCCTCTTGAGATGTGCGTTAACACTTTGCTTTTGAGGCAGATGTTTGCAGAAACGGTCACCCCCCCCTTCCTACTCTGTCTCCCCCCTGTTTGCCCTGATAACAAACCACCTTCTTCCACTTGTAGGGGAAAACCAGGGGCTGGTTTGGGGTGGTTTTCTGTTTAATCGGGGTTGAAAACCTCCGCTGGTGTTTTCTCAGAGTGTGAGGGTCAGTGTCTTCCAGGTGCCTCCCCCCTCCCCGCTGGCGTTCCTGGGGCTGCAGAGGTGTTTGGGAGCCCCCCGGAGGTGTTTGGGAGCCCCCCGGAGCCCTTTCACCCGCGATGTTATTACATTCCCCGGCACAATCTTATCTCATTACTTGCTGTGGACAAAAGAGTCCTCAGAACGGGGTGTTCCTCCCCTTGCTCAGACCCACAGCTCTGGCTGAGCCCCTGCAAACTCGTTTCTGCTCTTGCAGGGGTTCCTTC
Organism: Scolopax mira; assembly: GCA_004320125.1. Taxonomy (NCBI): domain Eukaryota; kingdom Metazoa; phylum Chordata; class Aves; order Charadriiformes; family Scolopacidae; genus Scolopax; species Scolopax mira. The sequence goes on from BJBW01009011.1 coordinate 38,016, forward strand.
ACCTACTGGTTTGTCCGGCTTCCTGAAACACAAAGCCTTGGGCATCCTCCTTACGCTCCCTCTGGCCCTTGTGCCACAATTCCCAATAAATAGCAGCATCTCGGAAGCTTTTAGACCTAGCTGAGTTGTGGCACTTGGTGGGGGCTGTTGTGGGATCCCTGCGGCACAAGGAGTCAGAAATGGGATGATTTTCACACTCTTTAGGAACAAAAAAAATCTCGGTTTTGCTGGGTGGGGGCACTCTTGCTGATTTTTTGTCGCGGAGTGTTATTTTGCCTGTGTCCCCCCCCCCATCTAAATCCCACCAGGCTGTGCCTCTGGCAAATCACCTCCCTTCCTCCCCTGTGCAGATGCTCTGACAGTCAGCTGGCCCAGGCGAGAAAACAAGTGGCCAAGAAAAGCACTTCCTTCCGTCCTGGCTCGGTGGGCTCCGGGCAATCGTCACCCTCCTCGCCCGTCCTGAGTGACGCGGCTCCGGCGGGAAGGAGCGGAGCGGCCCCGCAGCATCGGTGAGCAGAGCTTCACACCACCCCCCCGGGCCCGGCCAGGCCTCGGGGTGCTCCTTGGGGTTATTTTCTTGGGGAGGGACACCTTGATTCGCCTCCCGGAGGCCCGTTCGTTACGTTTTCGTGGTTGGCTTGGGCTTGGAGGGTCTCTTATCGCTTCTGACCAGGGCTTACCCCAGCGGGACCCTGGCCAAAGCCTCCCACCCTGCTTGTTTGTAGAGGACTCCTGTTCCGACGAGCTTTTTGGGGCCGGGAGCTGCTTTTCCTGTAAATCTGCAGGTGGCTTCTCCCCAGTGGTGGCTTTTGTGACAGTCGGTCCCCAGCAGAGAAGCTGCCGATCCCAGTTCTGAGGCCACAACCAGCTTGTGCTTGTTTCTGCTTCCCCAGTTCTGGTTTGGGGGAGTTTTTTTGAGTTTTCTCCTGCTGGTAACACTCCCTTTGGGGCCTCCCAGGGGACGTCAGGGCTTGTGTCTAATTGGAGTAAAAGTCCATGGGGGTGTCCCAGTGTGTAATTAGCAGCTGCTTTGGTAGGAATTAACCCTCTGCTCTGCCCGGGAGAGGCCACATCTGGAGCACTGGGTCCAGCTCTGGGCCCCCCCTGGTTCAAGAAGGACAGGGAACTGCTGGGGAGGGTCCAGCAAAGGGCTATGAGGATGATGAGGGGACTGGAACATCTCTGCTGAGGAAGGGCTGAGGGACTTGGGGCTTTTGAGGCTGGAGAAGAGAAGGCTGAGGGG
>BJBW01009012.1:0-10694 GCA_004320125.1 Scolopax mira
CCCAAATATTTTCTGGGTCTGTAATTTAAATGTAAATGGCGATGGAGTTCATGATTCTGTCTCGATTTCCTCATCTCATTCAGCTCTGCATTCCTGTCTCAATGCCCAACCTCAAATCATGGGTAACCCTATTTGTGTAGGCTTCTTGTGAGCTGGCCTGGAAAGCTGACCCAACTCAAACCTCATCTAGCTAAATGCCAAAATTAATTAGTTTGTTTATTATTGACTAAAGGAGCTTTAGCACCCCAGAGTGCCCTCCTTGCTACCCTCTGCTGCAACTAAGACTTGAATAATTTCTACTCCCCTAAAGGAAAGGCTGGGAATGTGTCCTTATCTCCAACTCCCACGCTGCCACCAGAACATGTGAGGAACTGGGGAGAAGCTGTGCCTGACCGAGGGCTTGCACTTGTCCTTCACTCCTATGTTTCTGCCACTCTGTTCTCCCACTTGCACTTGCAAAAGGAATTCCACAATAGAAAGGCTTGCCCATAAAACTACACGATTTCTTTTTAGGGACTAATCTAAATCTATCTCTATACTTAGAATCAAATTGTAACCGAATATGCCCCTATAAAATAGTAAGGCTTTAGCCATATCATTTATAATATTTGACTTTTATAATTCCATTGCCTTATTACCTTGACTTATAATTCCAATGCCAATTCTTGCCCCAACATGCAATTAGAATTTGAAGCACAGCTTTTAATGCTGGGTTTAAGCCACTTACTGTATGTTTTCATTAATACACTCCAAGACAGAATATAGATATACAGACAGCTAATATTCTTATTTTTAGCTAGCCAAATCTGTAATTAAAAACCGAAAGTAAAGCTTTCAAGATTTATTACTTTTCCACATTGCAGGCAAACACCTTTCCTAAATAACATGCATCTGTGTCGGTGAAAAAGGTATTTGCACCGAGGTCTCTGTTACTGGTTTCTTTTGAGAGCAGGATCAGGTCTGAAGTATGTTGTTTGAAAATAGTTACAAGCCACGTAATGCACTGAAAGGTGGAGGTGTTCACAAGAGCACACCGCGGGGTGACACACGGCCGCTGTGCTGTTCACAGCACTGAAACAGCCACAAAATGCTGCTTCAGATGTGGCTCCCGTCCCCTTTCATGCTCCATTTGAGCTGACACATTCAAATGTGTTTTCTCGACCCCTTGTGCTGCTTATAAGCTCTGCTTACAGACCATTGTTTTTTAATTTTTTATTATGCATTAGTTCCATATGTGTTCTTCCATCTCTCATTTTGTAAGCATTTAAAGGCCGAGAGGGCCTGTACATAACAGGATGTACTAAATTTTCTCTAACCTTTCTTTAAATGCCAAGTGGAGTGTGCTAGCTGCCTATAGAACAAGGGAACTTGAAAAATTATCTATGCATTATCATTAACAAGTCACCACAGTTTAGGGCATATTCGGAGCTGAAGAACAATGAACTCACAACTGCAAGTACCCTTCACTGACTAGTTCTTGGCAGCCACATACTGACTATTTTAGAACTACCTTTTTTTGTCTGTTTTGAAAAATAAGTCTACAGATAGACCAATCAAAATCAGTGGTAAAAAATTTCCTAAGATCAGAGATTTGAGAATGTTGCCTAAAGGAGATAGTCTAAAAAAAGTGTCTTCTACATGTAGTTTCTATTTTTATGAGTAGTTTTTGTGTGAAGCATGGGGGAAGAGGTGCTTCTCTACTGATGTTACATCCTGGAGAAAACCAATAGTTAACGATGTTAAAACTTACTCATTAGAAATGCTGAATAAAAGGAAAGTGGTTATGTTTTGGGGAGTGTTCTTTTGATTAGGGTGGAATGTGCCTCGCACACTAAATTTAATGAGGTTTTAAAAAGAGTGGGTTCCTGCTGTTATCTTGAAAATCACCCCATTAAAAAAGCTTCCCTTAGCGCTCAGTCATCAAATGCTCTGGGCAAAAAAGGAATACATTTTCTTTGTAAAACAGCTGAATATGCAGGAAGGAACTCGGGGTACTTACAGCCAAAATAGCCTTCGGGCGATATACCACGTGCGTTTTTACCTGTGGGGGTTTCTCAGAGAACGGGTAACATAAAAGCTTCAAAATGGTATTTTTTTTTTTTTTTGGTGAGATTAAGCCTGCCTTGCGTACTAGATGCTCTAAGTAAAGCTCTAATTAAAAACTGTATTCCTTATTTAATTATTCAATGTTAGTTGGATACAGGTTTTAGGAAAAATAAGGAACAACCCATCAAAGTACAAGATAGTATCTCAAGAAATAATATGTGATCATAGCACCTAAAAACCGTGCAGTAAATATTATCAGTTTTGCTCATTTTCATGGTACATATATACAATGGCACTAATTTTTATTTATTTTATAGCTACTTTCTCTGGAAATAATTTGTGATTTTTTTTTATCAGGTTATTAACCTGATTTAATTTCAAAGAGCACAGTGGCAAACTAATTTTCCATTAAAAAAGGCTAATTTGGGGAAGGTTAGGGCTCTGTGAACTATATTGAGGTAAGCTTATCTCTGAATTCACTGCTTCAGATCTGGGCAAAGGCAGATGTCACCCAAAGTTTTTGTCTGAGCCGAGCTCTTGCTCAGTAGCCTTTGGGAAATAAAGCAGTGGTCCCACCGTTGCACATTCTTGGCTACTCTTTGTTTATAGATGCTTGCACTGGTAACTTTGTGAGGGACCTCTCTACAGAGGCCAACAGCTTGATAAGGAGAATCAGAAATCCTGCCCCAAGGAGAAATTCTGCCTCGAGGAGGTAAATGAGGATCTTCACAGTGACTCCATCAGCGAGATGATGTCAGTGTCTATTTCTCCTCTGGGGCTCATCTCTGTGTTTTACAGCAGGGGTTTCCTCACTGGTGAGGAAACCAGTGTCACACTGGGGAGCAACTGTACGGGCTCTGAGACCAACTGTATTTCTGAGACCAGCTTTACTCCTACGAGGTCTGATTTAACTCTTCTCATGTAAAACCTTGAATGCAAAAACGCCTAAGAGTCTAACTAGTAAAAAGGATACAAGACAGTACTTCATGCTAGTTGCTTTGATTGTATTTGTGACTGGTGCCTCCCCCCCACAGATGACTCCCAAACGCTGTAATGCCCAGCTGGAAAGCATCTTCTCAAAGCAAATTAAAGCCAGGACTCCTGGAACCAACCTCCCTATTTCCCCCACACTTAGTTATATAGCCCCAAAGACATGGCCATTACATGTAAAAAGAGCTGAGGAAGGTCTGCGGGTGGTGAATTTCAGGCGGATCCGGCACAGCAGGGTAACACGCCAGGGCAGCGGTGCCACCGGCAATTCCGCAGGAATACTTCGACTGTCACTTCTTTCAGACATCTACCTTAGAATTCTAGCCTTTTCTTAATTATTATTATTATTTTAATTTTGACGAAGCCTTTGCGGCGCTGAGGGTGGCTCCGCTGCGCGGCCTCACCGCCGGCGGCGGGAAAGCGCCAGGCCGCCCTGTGCCGCCTCTTCCCCTCACGCCGGCCCGCCCCGCCCCGCAGCCGGCGAAGATACCGGCCGAAGAACGCCAGGGAGCGGAGCTGCTCCTTCTCCGGGAGCGGGAACGCCTCGGGTTTGAACCTGTGAGGGGAGCCGAGGACCAGCAGTCCGGCGGAACCCGCTGCTCCGCCTTCCCCGGGCCTCCACCCTCCCTCCTCCGCCCGGCAGCCGGGCAAGGGGCAGGGAAGGCCAGGACAAATGGAGGGTGCGGTGTGGGAACAGAGAAGGCGAGGAGGAGGAGAGGAAAGAGCCCGTGAAGCGAGGGCTTGCCCGGCCGCCATCCCCCGCCTCTCCTCCAGAGAAGGGAAGCGTCGTCTCCCCTCACAGGAAGGGGCCGGCGGGGTTGGGGGGGCGAGCGGGGGCGGCCGCTTCGCTGGCGCTTGCTCGGCCCTGGGCTCCGCAAGCTGAGCGCTGCCCGCGGCGATTCCCCAAGGGGAAATGAGGGGCCATCCGTGGTCAAGGGGAAGGGGTGCTTCCGAACGGCTGCAGCGGCCATCAGGGTGCGGGGACCCCCTGGAGCAAGTCGTCGTCGTCGGCCCTTCAGTCCCCGCTTCGTACCCGGGTCTTCCTGGCGCTGTAAAGCTTTCCCCCGGGAGCTGTAGTTACTAACTGAAAGTTTAAGCAGTCCTCTATGAAGTGTGCAAGTTAGGAGATATGCAGGCTCTGCTTTCATATTGACAAGTAGGATTTTGTATTTTCCATAGGTAGTTTTAGATGTGCTCAAGCAGTTCCTGGTGCTATGCTGGTGTCCACCAGCCTTGTGATGAGGAAATGTAACATAAATTACCATAAACTGTTCATATTTCTTCCTCACAGGCACCCTGGTAAGACATGCCGATGGGTTCTGCAGGTGTGCTTAGTACGTCCACAGAAAAAGTGTTTCATGGCACATTTTCAATACTTAACCAAGGGGCAACTTGTGAGAAATGTGTCCTGAGGAAAATGACAAGAGTCTCCTGGGGAAAGTGTGAGGGGTTACACTGATATCAGTGGATTTCGATCTAGTAATCAGTAGTAAAATTTGCATAACCATGACGGTTTTTACATTGAATGACTAATGAACAACAGGCACATCCATGGTTCACCAAAGTTAAAGGATGATGTTCTGCTGATCTCAGGAAACTTTATGTGAGGCCTGGGAAGAGGCAGGGCCAGGGTGAAGATGCAAATCTGGGGTGTGCCATTGGCTGCTGCTCTGTCTATGTGAAGTATAAATCTCTGTGTTAGTTTTGCTCTTCTTGTTTCTTAGAATTTGTTTTGAAGCTGTGGTGATTCAAACACATAAGAGACACTGGGATTACAACATTTCTTTATGGATCAAGCAATTCTTCTCCTTATTTTGTTAAAATATTTATTTAAGGTAAGAAAAATATTCGTGTTTTTGAAGGTGGGTAGATACTCTAATTGAATGTTGAAAATTGATGGTTCATGATTTGGACTGCTTTTTTTGTCATTCTAGCAGTTACAGGCAGCTCTCAGTTACTGCTGCTGTGTATTTCCAGCCTTCTGTTTAAATTTTTGGAAGCTCTCTCGAGATCCTTAATCTGCGCTATTACCTGCTGCTTCTGGTTTAATGTTGTTCCCCAGAAGAAGAAAGAGATCCCAGCACCTTTAAGACCTAAACTAGTTTATATTGCTGTGTAAATTGTCATATTGTGGACACTGCAGAGACGAGCACTGTGATGCTGGAAATTCAAGATTATTTTGGTACTCAGGGGTGTGGTAGTCTGGCTGTGCCCTTAGGAAGCGAACTTCTGCAAGAGGTATTTCACTTTCTGATTGAAAACTGACATTAGTGGCTTAGCTCTTTGAGTGTTATTAAAAGAGCCACGTATATAGGAATGACATGTATCTTTCTGCTTAATTTTCTAGTACGTTTTGCAATAGTCCATATTTTTCTATATTTAGTTTTTGTATATGTAGTCTTCTTTTTTTTTACATATAGCTTAATGTGCTTTGAAGCAAAGGAGATTTCAATACCCTGTTAATCTCTGGTAGAAATACCACTCCATTCCTTTAGAGAAGAGAGCCATGTATTTGGGGTGGTGAAATGCTGCTGTGGTACCCAGCCTCCCAATATATTCCTCGAGAGTGTCTGGATAGTGTCCAGCTGTGCTGGCCAATGTGCAGCTTGAGAACAAGTAATTTTTGTGGAAGCCATCATGCAGCAGTCTGTCATCCACCTTAGTCAGCAAAGTTTCCTGACAGTTTCAGAGTAGTTGGGAGTCAGTTGCCTAGCTCTTATGGAGCAGGCAAAAAGCAGGTCCTTGGGGAGGACTAAGAACAGCATAATATGAAGAATTAATTACCTGTGTTAGTTTCCCGCCATTTGCAGCTTAGAGACTTCTTGAGACAAATGTAGTTGCAGTGCATTTTATGAGCTTCTATGTAGTTCTCTTCTGTGAACTAGTCTGGCCTCCTCTGAAGCCTATCAAAGCTTTTAGTACTCATTTTAAGCTATGTTGAATAAAATATTTGTGAAGGACTGCCTATTTCTGTTTGCTTTGAACCTGGAGCGTACCAACTACGTTTCATCCTTCACAGTTCTTGTGCTTGGAGAGGAAATGAAAAATCAATCTCTGCTGACTTCTCCTGGGTACTTAAGATTTTATAGGCCTCTGTTGTATTTCCCCTCAAGTGCCTCTTTCTCACACTGAGAAGGCTACTTGAGTCATATGTTGAAAAGTTCTTGATAGCAGAAGTCATTAAGTGTTTGTTGTGTAGGTCTCCTGGCTGGCATGTAGCTAGCCTGAAAATAGTTTTGAAGCTTAGCTCATTGGGGTCAATTTCATTTTTTTTCTTTTAATTGCTACTGCCTCTGTGTGAAGGCCTAAAAAGCACCAACAAAGTGCTGGCAACAAAAAGAGATATTCAAAATCCCTCTCATCAGATAGAAGTATGCTAAAATTTCTGTGTACACTTGCTTGTTTTTAGGTCTAGGAATATGTATTTATGTAAAATAAAATAACATACAGTATTGTTGGCGATAGAAAATTATTAAAAATGGTTAAATTATTGGCAAATAGATAGATATATATATTAATCGTGATCTTATAAAGCAGTTTTTTCCCACCCTTTGGATTGTCTGGACTAGATTGTTTTCAGGGAACGCAAGCCAGCTATACACCTGTCAATTAAAAGCCTGCTGCTTTTGTGTATGCCATCAATATTAGTCTAGTTATGTTAGTTTGCCCTTAATTAAAGGAAGTTACCTTAAACCATACTGAGTTCCAGAGTATGTTGTATTAAGAAATAGAAAAGAACTGACTGTTTTTGCTTTTTATGGGTTTTTTTGTATATATGTGTGTATGTGTTAGATTGCCTTACGGGACAACACAAAGAAATATAATAATAAAAATTGTACTTTTCATTTTAGTGTACTAGGGTTCCTATTTAAATTTTGTTTTGTTTTTTTGAACTACATTTTGAATTCATTGCTAAATGATGGCATTTATTTGTCATCCCAATTCATAAAGAATAAAAAAAGGAATTTAAAAGACAGAACTGCAGTCTTTTAATGAAAGTTATGTGATAGGAATTGGCATCACATGCCCCAATTTCCCTGCATTTTAGAGGTGTGATTCAGGTTTATATTCTGTTGGACAAAAGCAACCCATGAGTTTCTGATTCCAAATGAAACTCGAACAGAAAAGGAACCTGCTTCTCTAAAGAGCTAAACTGAAGTCCTTCAAAGGCAGGTGCATCTATAAAACGTGTCAAAAATACAAAAGACTTGGGTCTCAAATGAGTTGACCTCTGTATGAAGTTGAAATGCTGAACAAATTTTGTACTGCCATGTTTAAATTGGGTTGGTAGGGAGGTGTTTAATAAATTACTTCTTTTCCTCTTGAAGGCTGCTGGTTCTTATTCTGAGGTATTTGGAAGCTGGGAAAGCGATGCCATGTGAGAATAGGATTGAGACCTCCAACTCCTGACTGTGATTGCAACATGTGCATTGCAAGTGAAATCTCTGACCTCGTTTCTAAAATGATGACAGATTTCTCTTTTCTTACCAAGGCATATTTGGGTCAACTGACACGGTTTGGTCACCTCTGGAGAGAGAAAGAGAAATAGAACCTGTACCTCTTGAATTTGTAAAAACTTATGAAGTCTCTGTATGTCACACAGTAGGGCTAGTGATGCTGGTCCATATAAAAAATGTTGCTAGCTGTCAAGTTCTAGGTAAAAATGGTTAAAATAGACAGAATTTATTTAGCTATAGGCACATTTTCTGCTTTTTTTTTTTTTTTTTTCTCCTAAGTTGCATTCATGTATGTTTCTGTTGCAGGGTTCAGAGAGTCTGGACTGTGACCAAGTGACAAAGCCCCCTAGAGCAGTCTCGATGGCGTGGACTGAATTGCTCCAAGGAGAGGACCCAGACTATTACACTGTCACCTACCAGCGCACAGATGCTCTCCGTCAAAAAGTAATTTTCACATATCTAAGCTCTAAGTAATTCCAAATGTGTTTAAGATGTAGATGCCAATAGTAAATATCATTGTATGTTTGTTAGTAAAAAAAAAAAAAAGTAAAATAACAAATAAAGAGATGGTTTTAAAACTTGTAGTGAATTTTGTAATTCTTGACATTTCTGTACACTCTTACAGAGTCCTGTTGAAGCCAGTGGGACTTAAGGAAGGACCCTTGAGTATCCTGGTTGAGTAAGGGTAGATAGGCATATGTTCAAACAAGAATATGTAAGTTTCACAAGATATTGTAGTTGGAAGTCTGACTTCTCCAGGAGAGGCACAGACACTACCCACAGATTTCTGTGGGAGGGTATTGTTATTTGGAACATAGGTTGTTCCAGAACTTAAAAGAAAATATAGGGATTTTAATATGAAGGTGTTTGTGTGATTCTAAAAGGTTTTGTTTTAAATGCATTGGGTATTTTGCAGTTTAACTGCAGCCTTAAGTTTGATGTGCTGCAGTATAAGCTGCCCTTTAAAAACCTTCTTAAGATCATTTATTAATTGTATTTTTATTACTGTCACTATATCCAGAAATTCTTTTAACTTGCAGAATGTAAGAAACATTTCTAAAGTTGAAAAGAAACCTGTCAGTACTACAATTCTGCTTGAGGAAAATAAGAAGTATGATATTACAATAGAATCCCTAAAAAATGGCCGAATCTTAAGTGTAAAATCATTTAAGACACGTAAGTAGAGTAGCACAAAAATGTTTTGGTATTATTATAGTTAGTTTAATGCTGAAGACTAAAGAAGTAGATGTGGAAATCCTGAGCTTAGTTGTGTATTTAGAAACTTTGCATCTATGTATGTTTTCAGCCATGAAGAGTAAAAGGAACAGATTTATATAACTACTTTGGTTAGTGTAATAGTTCTGCTGTATGGGACTGGTATAAAAGTTTGGAAGATTTTTAAGAGTTACAGGCTTTGCTATACTACAGTAGTTCTAGGAGAAGAGACTTATAAAAGAGAACCATTGAGAAAGTTACTTAAAGCCTGCCAATTTCCTGTCAATGTAGGGTTGTGATTGTTTGTCTTACATACATTAAATATATTAGTTAAATACTAAGTATTGCTGTTTGTGCTTTATGACAGTTCTTCTTTAAAAAGTGTTAATACTAAGATCTGAAGCTCCTCACTGTGACTAAATGGGGCAGACTTTTAGTATAAGAATTTGTGAGTCTAGTCTCTGAACTTATAAAAACATCATTTATATCTGTAAATCTGTTCAGGACCACAAGAATGAAAGGACTTTCGAATTTTAATTTTGTTCATTGCTTTAAAATAGCTTATAGGATTACCTTTGTACTTTTTGTACCCAAGTTAGTACAAGCTTGTACTGGCTTTGGAATACAGTCTAGGGTCCAAATACAAACAACATCATTGGGAAAAACACATAGTAAATTTAAAACACAGCAGCAGCTGTTGGCTCTGCTGAAAGTAGGTTCATCAAGCTACAGGAAACAGCTCATGGTTATGCTACTAATGTTCCACTGCACTTGACATCTTAACTGGTATTCTAGGAAAGTATGTATTTCTACAGTTAAACACTCATTAAAATGCACTTTTATTTCTGGTTGCTTCAGACATAAATTTACATACTCTGAGAATAGAGAAGAGCAGGAGTTTCTTTATTGCTCAGTAAGGCATCTTCGGTTACCTGTTCATATCCAGTTCTTTCCCTACTGTGGGTATCCCTCATCACTTCTGAAAAGACAAAGATAATAATATTGATTCAATAAGACTTTGAGCTAATTGTTCCCTTGTGGTAAAGACAGTATTTCTTTTTTCTTGATCTACTAGGTGGAATTTCAGAAAATGACATCAAAACATTTGTGACAGCTACTACCGTGTCCTTTAATTGGAGTACAATGGCCGAAGAGTTTTCAGTTGCAATTTCCCTGAATGATACTTCTCAGATTATAAAAAACCCCAGTGGACTCTTTGTATGGAATAATTTGACACCTGCCACCTTATATACATTTATGTTTGTATTTGAACAACTACATCTGGAATTTATAAATGTGTCTCAGTCTCTGCTTGTTCAAGCTGAAACAGGTATATGGTAGAGTTTGTTATAGTCACAGTGACTGCAAGGAAGCCCTGTGTATTTTCTAGAAGAGTTGACAGTAAATTGTAAAAAGCCTATATTCATTTTACGTTTTTTATTATACGTGGATTATTTAATTTCCATAAAGCTGAAATAAGTTGAATGTTAATGACAAAGATCTTATTTCTAATTGGTAATTCTTGTTAATTTTTAGGAGAAAGAATTCAAATTTATATATTCAAATATTTTAAGCTACCTATGGTTTTTTTCAGTCTAAAACAGAGTCAGGTGAATATTGAGGTCTAGCACTGTAATTACTTGAGTGTATGCATTAAATTTGCTATATAGTTTCGGTGAAAAGTCAAGGAAAATCCTGAACTTGACAGGGATTTGGATCACTTTTTGCCAGCGTTCAAGGTGATGGTTTTGTACTGCAGAGTGGCTAATCTAACTGTGCTGTTTTGTTAGAAGTGCTTTGATGACACTGGCTTCTGAGGATGTTATGGCTTGATGTGTAACTTCATTCCTTTAAATGTAGTACTCTGATAATGTAAATTAAAATCTTTAAAATTAGGAATACAAATGATAGGATGCTACAAGCTCAAATTCAACAAAATAATAATTTTCCTAAACTTAAAATTATGAAAAACAAATTATTTGTTAA
>BJBW01009012.1:18684-64950 GCA_004320125.1 Scolopax mira
TGGGCAACCTGTTCCAGTGCTCCACCACCCTCATAGTAAAGAACTTATTCCTAAGAAAAGAACTTATTCCTAAATTGTTCCCCAAATAGTAAAAATCTTAAAATCTTGATTTTTCTTAAATATAGTTTTAATAAAAATTTAGAGGTTGATCAGTTAGGAAAAGATTTCCTAAATTTAGCATGAAACTGCCTTAGAAAGCTTAGTTTTGTTCTGTCTCTCTTGGATCCCCAAAAACTTGGAAGGAGAAAAGCCCTCACTCCTCATAGGTATACAGTTTTTCTTAGAAAAAGGTTAAATTTTGGTACATTCTAGCTAGAAACAGTGGTAGTAGAATTAAAGATATACAGAAAAGAATGGAAGGTCCTCAGCGATTTGAATTGTATCGAACAAGGCTGTACTTATTAGGGATAAAATGTATTTGTCTTGGCTAGTCTACCCAGTTTTGCTGAATGGTTTGACAAAATTTAGGTGCCTTTTGAGCACTATGTTGATGGTATTGGAGGGATTCCTCTTCATTCAGGAGCATTTTTCTTCCTAGGAGTGCCAGCTCTAGCCTCATGAAGAATTGCAAGTTCAACCCCATGTGAGCTTAAGATAAACAAGCAAGCTATTTTCTTTGATTAGAGGCAATATTATCTATATGTTCTTTCTCCATTTTCCTATTTTGGAGTACCTGTGCATTTGCATTCCTGAGATGAGATTTTCCCCTCTATTTGTTTGAAACTGCTACTGATTGTCTTCACTTTTCTGTCTCCGCAGGAGATCTGCAAAGTGTTGGATTGAACACGTAACATGTTTTATGTTCTTCTGTAGGTCTGGCAGCTCCACTCAATGTACGAGAAGGAAATGTCACAGACACTTCAATTCAGATTGTTTGGGACCGTGCTGATGGAGATTTTCATCAATATGAAGTCACATGCATAAATTGTGCAAGTGCTTTCAGGGTATGTTTTTTAAAAGACCACTTGTGCATAGGCAATGTAGTTACTTTTAAAAGTCTTCATTAAGTAATCAGAGGTTAAATTAAACGCTATGTCTCCTATTAGAATAAATGGAGGTACCATTTACAGAATGTAAGTAAATTTTGCAAGCAGTTCTGTGAAAGCTGTATTTGGTTTTCTAGGTCCAGAAAGTCAAGCAAGAGAGCGCAACGTTTTCCAACCTTACTCCTGGTAAGCTCTACAACTTTACAATTCGAACAGAAAAGGAAGGTTTCAGAGACAGCATTTCTGTGACAAAGGAAGTAGAGACAGGTAAGACCCCAATGTTGCCAAATGCAGTATTTATTTTATTCCATCTATATGTCTTGCTTTCTTCTACTGTTTCTTGAATTTTATTTTTATCTCAAACAGAGAAGAGTAATTGAGTCATCTTCATAATTTCCCCTGTATTCTCTTTCATTGTTATTTTCCATATTCTTTGACTGCTTGTGTTCTTTAAAAGTGTGAATTTGAGTATGGTTACAGTATATGACAAACTACCGATGTTCACTTCATAATGATTCAAGCAGGTGTACCCCTCAGTAGCTGATACTTGCACAATGTCTGGCTACCAACATTATGGAAAACAAAATATTTTTTCTTAGGCTGCTGTTTAGTGTTTCATTTCTCCACTTCAGTGAGTTTGAACATTCTTAGGTGTTCAGACCTAAATTAGATTTATGTTTTCTCTCACTGGTCTCTTGTTACATCAAGACTAAATTTGGGGGTTTCTATGTGTAGTTTACTTTGTGTTAGTAAATCCATTTTATTCTCAACAGCATAGTTCTGTTCAAGTTCTTCTCCTACCTGCTAGTACCTTCCTTCCATTATGCATTTGAAAACCATTCTTTCCTTGTTATTCTTTTCCTTTCTAAATTAACATTCCTTGAAGTCAGATTTTTCTTTTTCTCACACCAGCAAGTATGTTCATTTTGAACGGTTCCCTCACTTATGGAACTATGTTTCTCCTCTCTGTCCATATCAGGCTTTCACTTGTAACACAATTATATTGCTTCTTTTTGATGGCACTGTAGATAAGTCTGTTCAGATACCACCAATTGCTCAGAAAATCCTTGGGCTGCAAATTGCATTCTGGGACATGACTGAAGGGGATTATCACTCTATGCAAGTCTTTGTAGACATGCACTTTTGGCTACAAGATACCGTGCTAGTAGGACTTTGGTCTCAGCCCAGTATTTTACCTCTTACACTGACATTTCTTTTCTTGAGCAATTGTTCATTTTTGAGGAACTCCATATCAGTGGTGTCAGAAGTACACTAAGTAGCATTACAGAGCAAGAAGCATTTTGGCTCTGGATCTCGTGGATAACGGAAGTCCTTGTACATGTTACTGCAGTGGTATTAGTTTCTGTGTCCTTGAGATAAGCATGACATAATTTTTTTGTCATTTTGATTGCAATCTGATGAGATGAGTCCTGTCATAAAGCAATTTATTATTAAGGTAATGCATTTCTTTATTATCACACAGTACCAAGCACAGTTAAATATTTGAACTATAGCAGAGACTCTGAATCAATAACTGTTACCTGGCCACCAGCCCAAAATTTGTTTGATGGATATATTGTTTCGATCAACAGTAAGATCTTCAATGAGGATAAAATGTTACCATCTGGTGTGAGGTATGAGGATTACATTTAAAAAATAACTGACATGAACTTAAAATAGACATTTCACTGTATATTTAAAATAAGTATCCTGCAGTGTTACTTATGTGTGATATGTATTTGGTGTTTTAGTATTTGGTATTTTAGTTGATATACATTGCTATATTTATATAAGATTATTTTAAGAATTAAATTTTTTAACAAATTATAAATTTCATATGATGCACTTGTGCAAAGAAGAGCAAACAAAATACTGCACTGGAGTGAGCACCAGTAGAACCTGTTTCATTCTGGATGTTTAATTCAGTCTTTTAAGACTTTCTACTTGAATTTGCTGTGAACCATAGAGTGGTGAATCATATTTAAGAGTTTTTAATTAAATGAGTTTTTAACTAACATATACACATATATACACACATGACGTGTAAATAATACCCATAATACTTTAAAGAATTAACATATGAAGATAATATGCATTTGTAAAATCCTAAAGAATACACTCTCCTTTTTTAATCCTTATAGAATGTACAAATTTGAGAATCTTCTGCCAGGCACTGATTTCTTAATCAGTATTGTGACAACCAATGGATTAAAAAGGAGCCACCCCAATATCCTCAAGATTAGCACCTGTAGGTTCACAATTTATTAATAACTTTTCATGATTATGTCTTTTTCAATCTACACATCCTTGAAAGTTACTAAGTAAATAAAAGCTTCTGAAACACAAACAAGTTTGTTAATGGGGTTTTTCCAGTAACTGCATAAGCAGTAATATTAGGATGATACAACTTTTCCACAAAAATTTACAAACATTGATTTTATTTCTTAATCTTGCTAGTATGTAGAGATGAATTTAATCTATTTTATATTCTTTTTATGTTCAAAAAGGAAGCTGTTTCTATAGTGAACTATAAAATAATGAATTGCAGCAGTTGCTTCTGTAGATGTGAATTTCCTTCAAATTAATCTATATTAATTATTTTAATGTTCAATTTTGCATTCACTCCTTTACCTCAGATCCTGATCCACCATCAGATTTACAGGTGTTTGGGCAAGAAGAAAATACAATCTATTTTTCCTGGAAACTACCAAGAGAAGGATTTGATATGTTTCAGGTGAGGTAAGAATGGGAAGAACCCTTTACATCTTTTTTTTTTTTTTCCCCCCTGTTAATTTCTCAATGAAATTAACATCCTGTATGTACTGAAAATGCAACAATAAATATTTTCCTTTATAACCTTTCCTTTATAACCCCAATAAGTATGGGAGAGAAATACTGCTATGGGAGAAGATCAGCTAAGTACATACTTCATATTACATAATTTTTTAAAAAAGATTATAAAATTTTGCTTTTAAAAACTTTCAAAAACTGATTTTTCAGCTAGTGTGCAATAAAAAAGAACATTGCAGGTCAACAATTGAATGAACTGCAATGTAATCTTTTTTTCTTAGCTCTCCAAATTTTTAATACAAATTAATTTCATTAAACTGCAAAATAAAAATTCATTCTTTATAGAAGGATGTAAATATTTTGTTTAGAAAATTCCAGAATAAAACTTTTTTTTTTGTCTTTTAAAATAAATATAGAAATTTACAGGACAAGACTGCAAACATTTGATACGACTCACACGCTCCTGGCCTGGGCACTAGTAGTTTAGGGACTTCCCGAGTGATGCGTTGAAACTGGACATACATAAAAAAACAGTGACTGTTTTTCTACTGAATTTTTTTAATCCTTTTTACTTCACAATTTCTTTTTGACCTGTTCAAAATTTTTAAATTTTGACCTGGTATTCTTTAGGTTCTTGGGGTATTAGAAATAGCTAATACTTCCCTATTCACCATACCCATACCTTTCATGATCTCAGTGGTCTTTTGTGCAACATTCTTATATGGAAATTGTTCTACGTGGGTTTTTTTCTTTAATTTTTCTAAGCCTTTGATATCTTATTTTAGATTGGGTGCATAATAGAGTTTTCAAAAGATTAGTAGTGTTTTCTGGTTTGTTTCCTATTCCTTTCCTAGGCAATAACATTCTGTCTGCATTTCTGAGCCCTACAGACTTTCTTAAAAACTTCTCCTGTGGACATTTCAATTTGAGACAACTCAATTTGACTCAAAATTCATAGCTCATTAATAATGATTCTGGTGTGGGATCAGCCTTGGCCATTGAAACAAATAATTCTGTTACTATTTCTCATATGTGCTTGTCTATATAGAGTGCTGCCTTTGTATTTTGGTCAGCCAGTGGCCTCACAACACCCAGATAGGATTTTTGCGTTTAAATTATTGTTTTCATTAGCTGTTATAACATTTTCATCTTGCTCCTCTGTGTCTCTCTTGGCCTGCTGTCCTGTGCTTCAGTCCTGTCCTGTTGCCCTGTGCTTCTTAAATTAGCGTGCATGAATTAAACAAGTTTATAGATTTTATTTTTCTTGGTTTGCAATGATCTCAGTTTTTTTAAAGGATCTATTTTTTTGAAATAATCCCCTTTACTGTTCAAATGTTTTTTTGCTATTTCAACATTTCCTCCACAAACCTTTTGAGTGGTGTATTATGTATTAAAGTTACATTTCAATGTTTTTCATACCATGACACTTTTGGATGCTCCTCATAATTTCCTTTTAATTTGCTTGTTCATTTTTAGGTATTTCTACTTTTCTAATTAAATGTCACTAGGCTGGGCTTCCTGTTTTTATAAAGAAGCTGAGTACTAATATTTCATGGTTGCTATTACAGAGTGGCTCTTCAGAATTTGTATTTTGAACCATATCCTCTGCAATTCTTAGTACAAAATCTAGAATTATTTCTGTTCTTTCATTTCTGTGGTCAGAAACCACCCAAATACTTGGTCTGTGGATCATCTTTCACTGTGCGTTCAACTGGTCTCTCTTCTGTATCCTTGTCTTTTGCAGTCAGTCTTTTATTGTTCTTTGCATTTTTCAGTCATGTTCGCTGTATGAACATGGTCATGCAGTCAGTAAAACTTTGTGATAGTAAACTGGTCTTTCAACATGTCTTCTGCATCAATAAAGATTTCAAAGTATAGCCATGGACAGTTAACTTACTTGCCTAGGGTAGTCTTTAGTAGCTAGCACTGCCAGGAGACAAAGTGCTTTGCTTTAATGGTCTTACACAGTTTATGCAGTGTATATTACACAATATTGCAGCATCCAGTTTTTTTCCTTCTCCTTTCCAATGACTTCAATTACATCCTGACACAAAACTTGAAATCAGAATATTGTTAGTATAGTTTCTTGAACATTTCTTCTCTCTTCATCAGTGTAAAGCTGCATTGATCTGAATGAGTAAGAGTAGCCTGTTAACCTATCACAGCACAATTTGCTGATGTAGCCTGGAGTGGTTTTTCTGAATTTTAAGATTGAATCCGGTTCTCATGTTCTGATATACTTTTGTATGTGGTTGGGTTATTTTTACCATCATATGGAAAGTAATTGTCATCTGTAATATTGATCTTTATGTCACAGTTCAGCATCTCATAGAGCAAGCAGCCACATTAGACAGTTCTTTGTCTGAATAAATGAGCTTATCTTTAAATCTTTAATGAGAAAGGCTTCAGTAGACTGGTTGCTTAGTAAGGTGCACCTGCATAAAAGGGATCATTTTACTAATCATTTAAATTTAATTATCCCAGCTCACCAACTTTCTATGCAATATATTGTAGTTTGTAGAGTGAAAAAGTGCACAAAAGGTACTTTCCAAACTTGTTTATACTCGATGTAAATCTTTAATCTATAGCTCTGCTTCTAGCATTTTGTGGTGCTGTAATTCTAATAAGGTGATGACAGTCTTCAAGATTTAGCATGCATTGACAGGTAAAATATACAGAGGGGAATCGGATCGTTCTTCCCCAAATGAATAGCAGCTGAACCAAAGCGCTTTTAGGTCACTGCCCTGTGTAGAATATCCCTTTTCTGTTCGAGGAAATAATGGGTGGCAGGACAGAACAGACTGATGTAGGCAGTTGCAAACCATCTTGAAACCCATGTGTGTGTGCTGGAGATGCTGGCCTAGAGCCCTTCTCTGCAGGGCAGACACAGTGGGCGTCTTGCCTTTCGCTAGTGCGGGTATGAAAAAGCCTGCAGCAACAGTTTTCTATGTCCACAGAAAGGACAATCTCAGGAATTATTTTTTTTTCTCACCTCAGAGTTATGTGGGAGGTCAGAAGGAATCCTCAGAGCCTCTAGGAGTTAAGTGCCCAAAATTCAATTACTTGGTGTCTCCAGCACTTTTATTCTCTGCAGTGGCTCTAAACAAGTGAGTTTTCAAGGTATACCAGTGAGCAGAGTTGAGTGGCTTGGGACTCAGAATCTTAGCTCTGAACAGTGCATGGGTGCTTTTTAATGCTTGGTTTTGTTTTGATTTTGTTTGGGTTTTTGGTGGATTTTTTTTTGCAGAAAGGTACAGAGATTTTGGAAGTGTCTCCATTTTAGAATTAAAAAAAAATAATTATCTCATCCTATTGATTAATCCTTAGTCTGCTTGTCTTCTCCTTGACTATTCTCGTTCTTTCTATCTTGTAGTTAATTGCACAGCTAATCAGTACAGCTGTGTGACTGAGCACTCAGAGTATACTTTATTATCCTGCCTCTAAGACCACAAACATGTCACCTGGAAGCCATGACCTAACTTCATTTCCTCCAACTACTTTTAAAGGTAGTCACTGCTTTCACCACTGGAGTATTGACGAATATTAATGTAGAACACAATGTAAAGCATAAGCCATGTTCTTGATTTTTTTTTTTTTGTCTTTAAAATGTGGAAAATATTGTGAATATTTTTATACAAACAGGGAGTTGGAATCTCTGAACGTTACTTCTATGAAGTGAAATAGTCTAACAAAAAATTATTTTTCTTCCATAGCTTTCGTATTGTCTGATGAATAATGAAAAGGTACTTACCAGAACTGTTTATGACAACAGAGCTGTAGTGAAAGATTTGGCCCCTGGGACAGAATACTTTTTTGAGTTAAGGACAGTTAAAGGCTCGGATTCCTCCGTGGCTGTGGAGAAAAAAGTCATCACAAGTAAGGAAATACATTATAACTTGTCTTTATTTCTTTTTGAAAACCAGTAAATGTTCAGAGACATTTAAATCATTGTATGTAAGTGACTCAAAAAGGTTACAAAGCTCAAAATGAAACTTTAGCTTTGGGGGGAAAAGTTCCACTTTCTCTTATGATATTTTTTTAAACAGATGCCTTGTGTATAACTCGCAGGGTTGAAGTTGAGCAATCTAGACATAGTTGCAGATACCCGTTTGAAAAAAGAGCTGCACTCAGAAAATTCTTCCAGCTCTAGCAGAATAAGATCTTGATCCTATACTTTAAGAATTCCTACATTTTGTTTACAATTGTTTCTGCATCTCTTAAATTCTTGCACCCCCGTAGTCTTAAGATTTGAGGATTGCTCCTGTACAAGGCTAAAGAATGCTTAAAAGAGTAATAGGAATTATGCTTCAGGTGGCTTAACAAGATCCAGAAAATTAACCTGTTGTTGCACTCATTTTTTGTCTCTGGGCAAACATGGATTTTCCAATGCTCCTGTGATAGAGCATAAAAAGAGTTTGTTTGCTGCAGAGATTTGAAGGGATAGATTTATATTGGATTCTTGACTGCCAAAGTAGATAAAGAGCAGCTAAATGTAATTGGGAAATATATCATCTTCTAGGTTTATACACATGCATATCATAGACCTCCTCCCTTCTTTGATGGATTTTATGTGGTGTATTTGGACTATAGCTCCTTAACCCAGTTAATAGTTAGGGAGGCTCTCCTCTTAGTTGTTCAAAGATGAGTGAACCTCTGAAAAAAACCCACAGATCTAGTCCTGCAGATTCTTGTTAATGAAAAGTGCAGCAGAATAATCATCATCATGAAGGTGCTTTTTATCCTCAAGCAAATATTTTCAAGAATATTGTAGATGAGTCCAGTGTATGGCTAGATTATGGAGAGATTTTAATGGCAAACCTTTAGGGCTTTTTTTTTCATGCTGAATAATCCAGCCCATAATGGGATTATGCTAATTAATATTTTTCAGAAAGCTTCAAGTGAGATAATTCAATAATATGGAAGATTCATTTTTTAGGGGAAATGGAAACATTTTTATTTTCTAACCACAGCTGTGCTATACACATTAATGAAAGTACTACTTGTAAATAACTGTCTATGATTTCAGGAATCTTAATAGAACCAAAAGGAATACTTAAAAAGGAAAAAAGAGAGAATCAGTGAGACTGTGGATTTTACTGTACCCCTTGGTGAACAGGTGAACAGTTTTCTAAAAACATATGGTCTATGATGTGTTTTAGAAAACTTTTAACTGAATAAAATCTCTACTTCTGTTTACAAAGTGTTCCAGTCTCATTCTGTTTCACCAGTGAGTAATGTTACTGTTCTTACAGAAGATCTGATAAGTCTGGAATTTTCTTCCATAAATTACATAGAGCATATAGATAGGATGTACATCTCTAGGTTTTGCCCTGTCAGCGTAATGTCACTGTTTATATATCCATACAAACTTTGTATGAATATTTCATAATGCTGTGAACCTTCAAATCATTTAAGTAAAAACCATGTCTTTTTAATAGATGGTACTTTTCTTATATTTTAAGGACTATGCATTAAATTTTTCTTTATTAATCTGAATAATTTTCCCTCTAGAACCAGCTGGGATATGTGGTCTGGCATTAAAAATGGTAAATACATCCTCTGCAACCTTAATGTGGAATCCAACCAAGAGTAACTTCACTTCTTACAAAGCATCTCTATCAAACAGCACCTTTCTAAACAAGTTCAGGATTCCAGGAGCCCTGACTAACTTCACTGTTACACACCTGACGGCTGGAGGCGTTTATAATTTCACACTGCAAAGATTAAGAGGGAATATTGAAGGAGCTTCTGCTTTCATTGAACTTATAACAGGTCTATGTTGTTTCTTGCTTTCTCTCTTGCCGGTGAGTGGTAGCTGCCAATAACAGTGCACATTCAGCTTTGTACATCTCACTTTGTAGAATAACATTGGAATTTGAAGAAATCTTCCATGTAACGGTTTGCTGTGGTTGTGGACATACATTACCTATACCCTATTAAACCTGCATCTAGTGATACGTTACCAGAAACATAATTTCTTTGTCTCTGCTGCATTTCTTTTGACTATTTTTAGTATTTTCATTATTTTTCAGGTCTTATCCTGCAAAGACTTATGCACGAGCTGAGTTTAACTTTACCTAATTCCAGTAGGTTTTTGCAGTGAGTGAAGTTAAATAGGTTTACAAGGGTTTATAGAGTTAAGGCTTTAGTTTCTAAACTAGTCCATTCAAAGACTGTTTCTTATTAGATTTGTGATTAAAACTTGGGGTAGAATCTGAATCTTGACATGTGTCTGCAGTTATGTAATAATATGAAATACAGATGAAATTTAAAAAGCAGAAAAATGCACCAGAGCCACCTCTACCAATTTCTCTTACTACTTCCTTGCACTACTTCTTATAGGAGATTTTGTGACAATAATATGGTTGTATGACAGGGGCCTGAGCAGCATTGGAAATTGTCATTGATTGACTACTTTGACCAAATGTCATGGCATTTGCATGTCTGCTTTTGGGATCAGTGCTTGACAAAGTGTTGGTGCTTCTGCCTGAGTCAGGAGGACAGAAGCAAGAGACAAAGAGAGTCTTTAAAATAAAGTGACATGGGGGTGAAAGTCATTACATTTGTTTTGAGGTAATGTCTTGAGGGTAAGTTTAATAATACAAAGTGTTCATTTGTCTTTTAGAGTTCAAATTATGACCACTATGCTATATTACTTTAATTGCATTTAATATATTTTTTTCTAATGCAAGGAAGACTTAAGTCAGTTTGGTTGACATAATTGAGCCTCACTTAAATGCATTGAGATTATGTTGTGATGCTGATCCTGCTGGTTTATAATGGTTAATTTTTGGAAAAATTAACATGTTGTTGTGTTTTGCATTCTACAATCACCTATGTATCTACTCAACCTCAACTGAGTTTCAGTCCACTCACTCAGAATATATATTGCAGATAGCAAATAGTATTTTTGTAGGTGAAAATATGAAATTGACAGCAAATATATACTTTATGCAGATGATGTTTGGGTATGAAACAGAGGGCTGTAGAAGGGCAGGGGCAATGAGGCTCGAGTGAACCACACTCAGACACACATTCCCACATACATGGTTAAATCTGCAGAGAGGTAGAACTGAGGCTTTTTTCCATCATCAGTGGGAAGGTAATTTTCAGTCACGGGATACCAGTAAAGAGAAAATTTGCTTCATGGGACCAAATTTCTCTTTCTATGAGGATGTTTTTATGCTGTCTTCTTTATGCTGAGTCACAAGTGATTCAACTGAGGTGAAGAGATGACTTAAGAATTGACATGACTTAACTCTACACTCAGTGATTAAGCTAAACGGTCCATGGAAATAATAGTGCTGATTATTTTAAGTCCTAACAGTAAGACTTAAAATTTTTAAAAGTATACTAAAAGGAAGAAATTATGCTCTCAGTTACACATGCACACCTATTATTATTTTTTTTCTGTTCTGTTAAAATAAAGCATCAGTTTAAAAATTATACAGATTAGCAAATTACAGACTGAATATAAAATCTAAAGATAATATTTTGATATGTTAATATTTTGGATTATTTTACGGCAAAGCTGGGGTGATCTGAAATGATTCTGCAATTTTAGATAGTCAATGTCAAGAGTTCATGAAAGATATATAATCTAAGCAGATTTACAGTAAATAAGAAAGGAGTGGAGCTTTTTCAGGACAGAAGTTATGTGATATTCAGACTGCATAGTATGATATTAGTGTATAAACAGTAATCGAAGATTTAGTTTGAATTCTGAAGAACCATGTTAGAAAGGGAGTCAGAGGACTGAGTGTAAGGGTGGCAAATCTCAGATGTGACAAATAGCATCACTCACTGCCTGGGCTTGCTGTGGGACAGTAGTTAGCTGTATGTACTTCCCAAAGTAGAAGGAACACAGATGCACATGGCTATGGCTTAGACAGGTGGATAAATTACACAATATTAAAGGTAGATAGTGTTTTAATGAGCTATGGAAGAAGCTAAAATCTGGTTCGTCACGAGGCTTCTAGTGGATAATACAGTTTTAAAAGTGCAGATGGTTTCAGAGGGGTAGGGTGAAAACTTGGCTTTAATAAAAGGAAGGAAAAAATCCAAATTTGGGGGACTGAATTCACCAGACTTCATGGAAGTACTGGGATTCCAATTATAGGGAAAGCATAGAGGAGTTAACTGCCCTGTGGTTATCCACAGAACAAGCACCAGCTATACCTTGAATTTTTAACAGTAGCACTAGTTATGACAATAGTAGTGCTTGCCTTAAGGTCGAGGACAGCAGAAACACCAGGACTGTGCAGAGATTCTTTGTTAACTGAACACTGGGCAGAGATACTTGAGATCACTCTCTGCGAGTGGGGATGTCTGCACCTCGTGGCTCAGAGATTATCCACCGAGTCTCAGAGGTAGAAACTGTAGTATAATATACTGCTGTATCCAGGCTAGTTAGCAATTATCCTTCTTGTAGCAAGTAAACTCTTCTTGGACACTTTTATATTCAGTTGTAATTACTAATATATTTGTAAAGAGGGTTATTTAAGTTAATGTCTCTTATTCCACAATTCTCTTTCAGAACCTGCAAAGCCAGAAGGCCTTAAATTCTTCAATGTTTCATCATATTCTTTTTCACTGTATTGGAGACTACCGTATGGACATGTAGATGGATTTCACGTGGATCTTATTCCTGATCATGGTTCTGTTGTTATCCTAGATCTTGGAGTTAGGGAGTATCAAGTATGTGCTTTTATTACAGGACTTGCATAGCCAGCTTTTCCTTATGCACCGTGCTGATGAGGAGGAATTCAAGCTTGCCTCTTTAGCTATTTAATGCAAGTGTGTGTGAATTTGGAAGTGGTAATGAAAAATTTGTGGGAGCAAATTTCAGCATCCAAAGTTTGTTACCTAGCAGCAGGTAGTGAATTTACTTTTTTTTTAAGTCTGCCAGAAGGATACAGCCAGTCACCCGAAGGTTCATGAATAGTTTAACAAAGGAAGGGCAGAGCTATTGAGTAATACAGACTCATTAATTGTGTACTTGCCAGGAAGATCTGTGCTTAAATCATTAATGCAGGCAACACTGCTAAGCCATCAAAAAGAAATAGGAGCACTTTTTGATTCTGCTTTCTGGAAAATATAATATTAACAGAAATAATGGTTGTTCCGATTCTTTTGCTTTTGTTTTTCATTGGAACTGCAAAGATACAGGTATTTTATATAAATGCTTGCTAAAAAGTTGTTAAATATGTTTATTTCAAAATGTAGGCTAGCTTAAGGGTCAGAAACTTGTGTTTCAGGCTGCTTTTTTTGTTTATTCCTTCAAAAAGTAATTTTATAATGCTTTGCATGTACTTTGATAATAATGACAGAATAATCTCTATAGATACACTGATAGGTGATTCTGTGATAAAATTAATAGTTAATTTTGTTGTTCTTAAATATTGAATGTTATACAAATCTTATGGAGGGTAGTTAAATAAGATGGCAAAATACTGTACTGCAGACAACATGTAAACTATTTTTACTGTCGTAAATACTGATATATTTCTAAAAGCTTATTGACAGACAACTTTCAGTAATACGATGCTTAAACTTTTAGTTTTGGGGATGGTTGTTTTTTTGATATCCATGACTTTTGGCAAAATACTTAAATGAATCTATGTCCTATTTCAGGCTGATTTTTCTAATACTATTCCTGGAACAACATACAATGTTACAGTTTCTGCAGTTTCGTCTTCACTCTACAGTTCACCTGCAAGTAGAACAGTGACAACAAATGTGACAAGTGAGTTAATGATGACTGCTGAAATTTTCTTGGTTTTCTTTTTTTAAACTATGCTTTTTTTAAAATTAAATGCACAATAGAATCTGAGAAATTATAATCAGTTTTGAACACTCATTGGAGTTTTTCATCTCCTTTAACCATAAAAAAATACAATGAATCTGACATGTTTTATAAAAGCATAAGATTTTCTCTCAGATACTTTTAAGAAGCAGCCCTGGATATGAGTTGTAGTTACATTCATCCGTTAGACTGGCTATTAAAGAAAAAAGAAAAAGGAAAAAGAAAACACATAAAGGAGGACAATTTATATGCTTTTGAAGAATTTACTATTGTGTTATGTAGTAATAACCATATCCCAAATTCTATGATTAATGGTAGAATTCAGAGATGTTTCAGAAAAATGTAGCTATATCAGACGTGTTTTTTGGTTTGGAGTGGTTTTAGGGAAAGGAACTGAAATTAAACATGCTGGAATATCTCAAATATTAAATTGGCATTAAACTTTGTTTTGTCCATGAAGATCTTGAGCATTCCATTTTTTTACATTCTTTTAGAAGAATGTTCCTGGTGTTCCAAAATTCATTTAATCATTTTTGTACCAGGACTCTAGCCAGAAAAAAACCCTATTTTATTCAACTGTACATTAATTTTCAATAGTTTTACTGGTTTATGGTGGCAGATGGTTTAATTTCTTTATAAAAGCTGTGAAGGTGTTTCATCTGGAAACGTAACTAAAAACTGCTTTTTATATGCATGTGTGTATATATATAAAACAATTACTTTTTTTTTTTTTCTTAGATCCTGGACCTCCTGTGTTCCTTGCAGGTGAAAGGGTGGGCTCTGCTGGGATTCTACTGTCATGGAATACGCCATTGCATCCGAATGGGAGAATTCTCTCTTATATTGTTAAATATAAAGAGGTCTGCCCATGGATGCAAACAGCTTATACACAGGTCACAACAAAACCAGATAGTTTGGAAGTTCTTCTTACCAGTCTTAACCCTGGAACAACTTATGAAATTACGGTAAAAGCTTTATGAATGCCTTTTAGGATTTTGATTTCTGATTTATTGTACATTGTATGAGTTCATGGTAGGTGCATATAGTGATTTCTGAAGGACCTTGCTAATTACTATTGCCATATAAAAAAAAATATCAGCCAGGTATTTGTTTGCAATAGTGGGGTTTAAAACTACTTGAAATAATTTCCAAGTAAAACTATACTAAACCATAGTTTCTTACTGACATATGGCATTATGTGGTAGAAAGTGAAAAGCAGAGGACAGAATTTTCAAACACATCTCATCTTCCTTCCTTCCTCATCTTCATTGAGATGTAATCTTTCATACGCATGAAATCAAAAACGCATAGATTTCATAGGATCAGTCTTCTTACCTGAATATCTGCTTATATCTAGCCTGTAAATATTGTAGCCTGGTTTCCCTAAACCTAGGAGTTTTACCTAGTGTTAGCTCCTAAAATAAAAAATGTCATACTTTTTCATTCCCTTCCCATAGTTTTTATTGCCTGGATATCCACAGTGAATATCTACTGCCAAAATCAGTACATGTATTCTTAAGACTTCTATATGTGGAATTTGTTTACATTGAGATTAGGCACTCCTGATCCATCTCTGAACTCTTCAACAATAAATGATTTCGGGTGGACAGAAATGAATATATTTGCCAAGCCTGACTTAGTCTTTCATAAGAACCTTGGAGAGGTACTTCTTTTCAATATCAAAAGTGAAACAAAATAATGTGTTTGATTTTCTTCATTCGTGTGATGTAAGTTCATAGAGTTCAAAGCTATATAAAAATAGTGAAGTTGACCAGACTAGGAATATGGCTGTGCAGTGATTCTTTGAAAAGGTGATGTTTCTGTGTGTATAAGAAAGGAAAAATGTAATGAAGCCTGCCATTGTGGGAAAGTTGCTCATTTTGAACGTAGTTGTGATGACCATGCTGATAAAAGCCAGTGTATCCACAGCTGCAGAATTGTTTATCCTTTGATCTCCTGCCTCCAGTCATCTGCTAACCCCTGTCCACCCCCCCCCCCCAAAAAAAATACCAACAAAACACTAAAAAAAGTTCAGCTACTCTGAGAAAAATATTATCACTTAGACTCTAAACAGATAAATGTTCTCAGACAAATGAAATTATTAAAAGATTTCAGTTTGCAATTCTGAGTACCTCAGTAGCACTTATATGGAATTTGGTAGTAAGGGTTTTGCAAATTCCATTCTTTATGAATCTTCTCCAGGAAAACCTGGGGCTATTTTAAATCATTTGTTTTACCAGTAATTTTCCTGCTGTGGCTATTTATGGGAGGCAATCCTTCCTATTGCTGGTGTTTCAGGCACGTTGATCTTAGAGCAGAATTTGACTGAGAACAGTGACTTGTGACCCAACAACCTCTGTCTAAGCAGGGACCACACGGCTTTTCTCTTGTGTGAATAAAAGTCTGTTGGCAAAACCTACGGCTTTGGTGGGCACCCAGACTGCCTGACCCACGAGTAACCTCCTTTATTCAATAACTACTCAGGTGGAAACAGTTTTTCTACCTCACAGATGGCCAAAAAGAAACATTACATATTTTCCTTCTCTTGAGCAATTTTCTGTTGTTTTAGGGTACCTGACTATAGTCCTGTTGTTAAATTCTTTCTGGTAGATACTGTGACAGTAGAGTTCAACAAAGCTTGTAAGCTTTGAATATGGGTTTCCAGTCTGTTTGTAACAGCCCAGTCTTAATTTCTTACATAAACTGAAAAAAACCATTCTGAACAAAATAGCAGTTACAGGTGATAATCTGTTAAGTGTAGGAGAGCCATGGATAATTTTGGACACCTGATCATTGATAATTTTTTAAAGATATGCACTCCAGATTTTTTTTCTAATCTTAAGTAATTAGTGGCAATATTATACTTCAAAGCATAAAAATTACTACTCCTGAATGTGAACTGCAGCTACTTGAACTTCGGATAGTACTGAATCATCTCCATAATAAATTTGTCGTTTTTAAATATTTCCAAGCTTTTTTTCTATAATATCTCTAATGGTACATTGTATAAGTGCTTATTTTGATTTCTCTTCAAAGCTAAGTGGTGCATGTAGCTGACAACTTTACCATACCAATTTTGCATACTTACCTCATAGTAACTTTGCGTTCTCTTGAAACTACACGTGTGAAATGGGAGTTTCCATGTCTGTCTTAATGCTAGTTTTCCTTTCTGGGCCCATTCTACAATACCCGCTTTGAGATGAGATAAAAAAATCAGTGTTCAGGTGAAGACATACCTTTAGATTTATATTATGTAATTTTAATAATGTCAGAATTTTCTGATTGCCTGTCAGTCCCTGGAAGATCTCCAGGTAGTTTCCTCAGCCGTTGCGATTACTGCAGAATTGCTCAATGCTTAAGGACATTTCAAGTCATTCTGTCTGTGAGGCAAAAGCAGGTAGGGTTGGCTGGAGACACGAGGTGTGTGTTTGTGGAGAAGGGTGTGTTTGTACAGATTAAGAAGGAGCCGGCCAGTGATACACATTCTCTGTCACCAAGCAGAGCATACACTGCTTTGGGAAGTGGTCTTACACCTATAAGTCCTTTTACATCCTAGACTAAGTCTTCCGTGTTGCCTCATGTTTCTTTGGTGGAATTTGTCTGTCCTGGCTTAGTGCTTTTGTTTAAAAAAGAGTTTTACACTCTTCTGAAAGATGCACAGTTTAGTCCTGAGAAGTGATTAGAACAGTTTTCCTTTCTGATCTGCTGGCTTCTTCCACACGTTTTGCCTGTCCTTACCTGTCTGTGTCATCTGTCACTCATACTATGACCCACACATAGTTTTGCACATCTGCTCCTTCTCCCCTGAACTTGCCCAGTCTGCACTGTCAGCTCCCTCAGCACCACTGCCATACCTTTATTACCTGACACTGGCAGGAGGGAATGAATGGCTCTGCCAGCTTTAACCTTGCTGGAGAGCTTTTCACTTTGCTGCTTCTTTCTCACACTTCTCACCATCGTTGATGGAATTTTGATTATGTTTTACGTTTTGGTGTCTGTGTCACTTCTTTGAAAAATAAGGAGTCAGACTTCATTCCTTTTTCTTTTTAAGTATTGCATGCCATGGCGCATCACTGGGTTGAATTATCAGGAGGTCCTATATTGCAGAGCAAAGAGCATCATTGATGTGTTTATCTCCGTAAATTTGACCAAAGTCACAATGTGGAAAGACTCTGCTATGATCATGAGCATCGAGGCACAACCACCATAAAGTGCACTCACAGTTCCCTGACTGTTGCCTTTCTGCCAAAAGACATGGTTTCCTGGAGTTTCTGCTCTGAGGGAGGTTGGCATCCTTTTGCTGTCCTTCAGGATTTCAAGAAAGAAGAGAACCTATTTTCCTTTTTGCTCTCTTAAGTTATAATATGAGTAAAAGAGGAATAAGGAAGCTGCTTTAAGTGAATTGTGATAAGGAAAAGGAGTGTTACTGATGTAATTCTTGCTGTTGACTTAAGGAAGAATAGGGACTAAGGACTTTTGAAGTGTGGCTATTCACACGTGGGTTTCTCAATTTCTTATACTGTTTCATGGTTTTTCCACTTTATTTTTTCACATTTAAATGTTGAGTATAAATTAAATGATACAGCTATACAAGCCATGTTTGGTTTTTTATTTATCATTTAAAAGCTAGAAGGTGGATCTGTGTGTATCCTTAAGATTTTCATTGGCCCTGAAGCCATATATCCTGTAGATTCTCTGATGTGGCTTTTTTTTTCCTTTCTGTAGGTGGCTGCTGAGAACAGTGCTGGTGTTGGAGTATTTAGTGATCCTTTTCTTTTTCAGACTGCAGAAAGTGGTAATGTTAATAAAACTGCTAATTACTTTAATTAAATCTTCCCAAATTTGTTCAAATAAAGTATCCATAGCACATTTTATACGTGAACAAATTCTGATGCATTTAGATCAAAAATCTAATTATTTTCTTATTGTCGCACTCAGTGGAAAAGGTGCATTTTGTCCTATTTGCTAGTAACAGCAATTAAGGTGTGTGCATATTTTCTTATACATAGTTTCTTACATGCAAAGTCTGTTTCTGTTGGGGTTTTCCCATGACAGTCTTTAGGTAGGCTGCTTCCAGAAAGCAAGGTCACAGGAGACTAGAGCTACCTATCAAATGGACCCATCTGCTTATGCCTGCAGCAGTAGGAGGAGAAAGACATTGTTGTGGGGTCAGCTCTGGCATTGCCTACTTATGTCAAGCTGTATTTGTTTAGTTCTGGAATCAAATGCCTTCTCCAGAAAGTCCAGTACAGAATGTATTTTTTTAAGTTTTTATTTCTTAATTCTGAAAAAAAATAAAATCATTGTAATACATGGCTGAAATGAAAATTTGACTTGACGGTTTTGAAGATTAAAAAAGTACAATTATACTCTGAATTTGCATAATTTTTATCTAGTGTTTGTAGTCTTGCTCACACTTCAGGAGGAGTTGAGTCTTGGCTGTAGAGCTGGCACCAGGCCAGTTATGTTGGGCTGAAGAAGTCCCGTAGTGGAATATGGAGTTTGCGCTGCCTTGGCGGTGACCGTCCCTCTGCGTTTAGGAGTTCTGGTTGGTTTCTGTAGCTGTGCAAACCACCGAGTGCCACATCTCAGTCAATGGCAGGAAATCATCACTCTGCACCACATTTCTGGGAAAATGCAGTGAATTATGAAACGAAATAGGAGAAAGGGTAGTAAATTTGCCATGTGGAGCTGTGCAAAATCATTATTTTTAGTTGTCCTTTATATTGTGTTGTTAGTGGAAAACCTTATTTCTGTGAACTTTATTTTTGACAGGCATCAGAGTTTCTCCATATGATAACATTAGCCTTTTACTTTTTGATTCATTTCCGCTTACATTTTATTAAAGCTGAAATCCCCTATTATAAACGTAATTAGAAGGTTTCTTTAAATTCTAGGTCAGAGTTCTGTGTCACTCATACTTCATTTATACTTTTACCTTCTTAACTTTTGGGTTTTTTTAAAAAATCTTTCTTTGATGGTTAAAGAAACCCCAGCGTCTTGATCAACTTGAAGAGAGTTTAAAGTAGAGAAATTAGACAGAAGATAGAATTCTATAAATGCAAAGGCTGTATGTAGTCCAGGAGGAGGAGGACGGGAGTGAAAGATGTGCAAAAGATTCAGCAGGGCCTAAACAAGAGCTGATATGAGGCTTAGAGGATCTGTCTCAATTCAGCTCTGGAAGATCTGTAATTGTTGACACTTGTATATGTGTATATTTTATGCAGCCTATCCCTTTTTTCCTTAGTACTAATGCTAGCTATTGCAGAAACTGCTACTGCCTGTGCCATGCCAGCAGGACTAAGAGAGAGCTACAGTGCTCTGACTCTCAGGAAAGTTCATATAATTTGTAAAATCTTGTTTACGTGCTGCATCCCATTCCGTTGTGCTTTAATTAACACAGATGCTCTGACAAAAGGGCCTGGAAACTGTCACTTAAAAGAAAATCACCATTTCTGTTGTATATTCTGTACTATTTCTGAATAGTAAACATTCAAATTAAGCTATTTAAAGTTACCAAAAATCTATATCCAGCTGAAAAGATGACACAGGTAATTTGAAATAAAACATCCAGTGCTGTCATATGCTCTTAAACAAACAAAGGTGGGCAAAAATTTGCTATTTCTGACACAGTAGATGAGTTGCTTCTAGGAAGAAGTTGACCAAAACAATCACTATATTTCCATGAGACTGAAAGAATTCTATTTCTTACCTAAACTAGATTGGAAAAGAGCTGGTTGTACATCAGCTACTTTACACGTGTTTGTGAATGGTTGTTTTTTCTTTGCTTCAGAGTTTGGAAGCTAGAAATGGCATTAAAAAAAGTAGGTGGGATTTTTTTTTTTCCAGTACTGAGAAGGAAAGTATGTCTCACTGCTTTTGTTTGTTTTGTTTTCAAGCTCCAGGTAAAGTAGTGAATCTCACAGTTGAAGCCTTAAATTATTCAGCTGTAAATCTGATCTGGTTTCTCCCTCGGCAACCAAATGGAAAGATAACTAGTTTCAAGATTAGTGTGAAACATGCAAGAAGTGGAATTGTAGTGAAAGATGTCTTGGTTAAAGTAGAGGACCTTCTGTCTGGGAGGTTTCCAGAATGTAATGTAAGTGCTATAAACCTTTTAAATTAGAAATAAACTCAGCCGAAGAATGTAGTTTTACATTTCAATTTCAAAACATAAAAAATCTGAAGACTTGTTTTTTAAGAACAATACCAAATACTTTACAAAATCAGGCCCAAGGCAGGATATACTGGTTGAAGAAAAACCTTTCTGTCTAAAATAGTTTAAATGGAATACTTTTCATTGAAAAAAATCAGTTTAATCAAAGTAAAATGTTAAGAAAGAATCAATTGGTGTCCTTTTAGCAGAAAGTGATGAAATAGATAACTTAAAATTTTTTTCAGCTTTTTTTTTGTTGTTGTTTTTATAGCATTCAGTTAGAAAAGGCAAGGATTTCTCTTTTTTTTTGGTCAATGCAGACACAGTGTAATGTTAATATCTTATTTTCATATATAGTACAAGAATGCTGTTTATGTTTTAAATGTATGCTTTATTCTGTGTATCACATTTCAACATTATTTAAATACTTTTCATATGAAAATAAAAGGTCCCACTTAGCAGAGAGATATTTTTTAAAAAAGTTCGTAGTCTGAGTTTTCTTAAAATAAGCATTCATTGATAAGTTTCTGAATTTTGACTATTCATTGATTCAGACCTGCAACCAATGTATACCTTAAAGAATTTCTTGAATATTCTCTTTGCCTTCCCTCTTTGTTCTGAGCAGAGTGTTGTGACTCTTGGATGATAAGTTACCTAACTCCTTTTTTGTGTTATTATTTTATTTTATTTAAGGATGCTGAGCTTAGTAATTTAATAAAATGTTCAGTTTTAAATGATAAAAGATATTGGGAGTTTAGTTTTAGATTTTATTTGGAAGATAATCTTGAGCATTGTGAAGGTTCTCAACATTGGGCTAATTTAATTCAGCCTTGAGAAGGGAGATTACCACCTACTGAATCATAAGCATTGGTTTTTGTAATGCTAGGCATATTTTTATGCCTATTTTAATGCCTAGCAGTTTTTCAGAGGTGTCTCCTGATAGTATGGATTAGGAAACCCCTGTCTAGTTTTATCCATTATGTATGGATATATGTATGCAATATATGCATATATACATACAATATACATGTGATATAGAAGGATTTCACTAGGGGACTTATTTTTGTGGAGGGAGAGACTGAACACTGATAATAGAATCTGGGAATAATTAAATGAATCCTAGAGAGTTGCTTCTTTTCAGTCAGATTTGAGAACTTTTGGGATAAGGCAGGAAAATATAATACTGTCATTATCAGGATAGACACGCAATGTCAACTAAGGAAATGATAGCACAGATTTGGAGATTGAAGGGTTAAAAAGAGAACCAATTTTGGGTAATTTTATTTCAAAGGTGTTCTGCCTTTTTTGATCTACATATATCTAAAATTATAAGTCGTAGATACAGCTTATCCTATTTCATATTTTGTCTTTATAGGATAAGAGTGAATCATTTTTGTGGAGTACTACCACTCCTTCAACGACTTTTGGCAAATCCACAATTCCATCACGGACAACAGTTACGCCAAGTACAGAGGCACCCAGTCAAATGAGCTCTGTTTGGAATGAACCCATTAGTTTTATTATAACTAACCTCAGGCCATATACCACCTATCTTTTTGAAGTCTCTGCAGTTACCACTGAAGCAGGTTACATTGACAGTGCAATTGTCCGGACGCCAGAATCAGGTATATACTGCTTTCAAATGGAAATAAAATTCTCAGATTTATATTAAAACTTCAAAATATCAGTTTGAAGTTATGTTGCAAGATACTTCAGTCTGAATCTGTCTTTCTCTGTATCGCCATCTTGTACTTACATGTTTACTTCATTTTACCTGATATAATCAACTTAAAGTGTAATGCATCTAATGTCTCTTATATGTATCTAATAATAATATTAATATAGAAATTATTATTAATACTATATGTAATCATAATGTATCTCTTAATGTATCTAATAATGTAGAGTGAGAGGGAGTTATTGCTTACTCTGCTGAGTTAACCCTTCCCAGAGAGTCCTGCACACCTCTGTGCCAAGGAACCTGTTTGGATGCTGGCCATAGAATTGGTTGGTGATTTGTTAGGAAGGCATTATGAGTTAATAGATGTTTTGCCTTATTATTTTTATTTTCTTACCTTTCATGTGTTTCAGTGGGAAGGGTGTTTTTGCATGCTAAAGTTTGTATTTATCTATATAGCCTACATAGCAAAATCACGATTTATGAGTGTTGCTCTGTAACAAGTCCCCCCTCCAATATCAAGCACCATCATCCACTATCTCCGTAATTACTGAAATCCACTTCCTGTTTTCCAAATGTCCTTGTTCTTAAAAGAATCTCTTTAGTGTCACATTAGCCACCCCCTCTGAGTTACCAGTATCTTGTATGGCCAAACCCTCACATTTCAGTCCTCCACTGAGATGAGATGAGGCTTTGAGTCCTCCTCTGAGAAGAGGCTTGATGGAGAGGAATCGATAGTTTATGACAGCAGCTGGGAGGATGGAGAGTGTCTTTATTTCAAATACTACTTTCCAGTTCACACAGGAGTATGACACAGAGTTGTTGTCGTGCCCATTTTGCCGCACAGAGGAAGGTGGTATATGTATCTGCTGTACAGGTCATTGGTGTTCTGTTTTAAAATGCAGAAAATTATTTCTGCCCCTCCAGCCAGTATTTTATGAGCTGTACTGAAGCTCTCCTCTGTTCTTGAAAAAGATTAATTTTTTCTTGCTATGATTTTTGAAAAAAAGGCTACTTCTTTAGAGGACTTTAAAATGCTTCATTATAAATATTTTTTGAAAACCTAGCATGCAATTATTTCTTTTGCTGCTATGGCTGTCAAGGGGAGGATACTTCTACAAAGAAAAAGATTTAAACCTTGAGAAAAAGAAAAAAGTAGACTCTTAAGAAGATACTTCAGAATTATATGCAATTATAGCTGATGCAATTTGTATAACTCAGCATGATTAAGTGGTCACTACTGACCAATCTAGAGTACACTTTTTAGGAATGACAGGATTTTTCATTTCTTTCATTTGTACATTAGTTTTTCCGAAAGATGATAGTACTTCTTGAGTATGTTGGTTAACTTGCATATTTGTTTAGAGGAACAGTCTATATGTCCACATTAGCTTAACTCTCACACATGACATACTAAGACCTGATTTTCATAGAAATTTATATCAAGTAGTTTCCATAAGTTTACTTGGATATGCAGCATTTTTGAAAATCAGGTTTGTTTTTACTCTATATGGATGTAAAAAAATTAGAGCTCCTTTAGTTGTCTTTGGAGTCAGATTTTCATCTCAATAGTAATCTCATTAATTTATCAATACAGTAAGGTATACTTTAGAAAGGTCAGGGATCAAATTCCATAATCACTTGAGCATGAGATTCATTTAATTTATGTGAATAGTTTTGCGAAAATGGAAAATTGCTCACATATGCAATGTTTTTGCAAGATTAATTGTTTCCTAGTTTATCTTTTTGGATAGTAATGTATATCACTAGTGCTGTCAGAAATCTTCACTATGAAGTACTTTCTATATGATAAAAGAACCCGTTCAAGGAAGAAAAACTAACCCGCTGTGAGCTCTGTATCACTGAGCATCACAGTTGTATTTGAGCATCTTCTGTATGTAATCATCATCATGATGAACTCCCTCCTATACTTGCTATAATCCCTGCTGCCTTTATCTTTTAAGGGTTATTTGCATACCACCAGGTCTCAATACCTTTTGCAAGCATTACCTTAGAAAAGAAATGAAGTAATTTTTATGAGGGGCTTATTATGTAGCTTCTCTTCAGAATACTTTATGTTTACAGTGAGTTGTCTGATGTGGTTCTTGGAAATCCTAATATAAATTATTTTATGTTCAAAGACTTTTTCCAATATTGTTTAAGTTCCAGAAGATCCACCACAAAATTTTGCCAAGAGCAACATTACAGCAAAGTCTTTCTCGGTGATGTGGGACCCACCAACCATAGTAACAGGGAAGTTTAGTTACAGAGTTGAGCTGTATGGACCATCTGGTAAGTCTGAATTGATGTTTTATTTATTTTTCTCTTTTGTTATTATTTCGTTACATTTGCATTCTTAGTGTCCCTGCAAATCAAACATGAATATTTGAAAGCAGTGCTATGTATCCTTTTTACTATTAGACTTTGTAATAGATTTTAGATTACTTTTAAGAAAAAAGTCTGTCCATCATGAGGAAGAGTACACAATGAAGTTCACATCAGATATTCTCAGGAGTGGAGGAAACCCACTTTCCTCACTCTTGGAGAGATAACAGACTGAGCTTGCAGCTCAATTAGGGTGTTTATGTATCCAAATCATTCTGTATCTTACCTTTACTCTTTTCCCGTCCTGTTAAAGATTTCTGGATGACTTTAATTCCTGTGTAGTATACAATCAACTGTATGAGTCTGTTTGGATGTTTTTTTATTTTTTTTTAACTAAGACAATTTTAAACCCAGAAATTATATAACTGCCTGTAGTTATGTAACAAGTTAATGAGCTGTACACTAATGTTTTTATGAGACCACACAGGGAAAAAAATATAAATTAATTTATATAAGAAAAATCCTCACTTCTTAAGACCCAGATCTTCTTGAGGTGGTTTTGGAGGATCTTTTCAGGTATTCAGTATTATTTCCAGTGTGGTTGATGCCAAACTAACTTTTTCACAATTACATTTGGCTTTTCATTGTTCTGGAATGTAGCTGTATTTAGTATAAGCAAATAATGGGCTGCTTTTATTTTTGAGCTAGGATCTCTTCATCTTCCATTCCAGGTCATATTCTGGATAATAGCACAAAAGATCATAAGTTTGTATTTAGTAACCTTGTGCCGTTTACAACATACGATGTGTTCGTTGGTGCTGAGACAAGTGCTGGGGTGGGGCCAAAGACAAACCTTACCGTTTTCACTCCTGCAGATGGTAAGTAAGCATAAAGAAGTGAAGTAAATGGGCTGTACGTGATAAATGGTTTCAGTTTTCCCTGCAAAGCCTTTTAGGAAAGAATCCTAAAGCTCCTTTAGGAAAGGAAAGAATGGGTGTGTTACAACAGTCTTACAACAGAGGGATAATAAGCTAATGAAAAAAATTACCTGAACATTTATTGTGTAGATTTGTTTATTCAATTTTTTTTCGAGTTCATGCGCTCTCACTAAATTTACTTGCTATCAGAAGCCTTCAGAGATTGTGAAAGAAATATAGTTTCTGCCTCAATGAAACGAGTTATTTTTAGATACGGTAATTAAGTTGCAGGCCTCCCATTGCTCCGTTAGATGGCAGCAAATGGAAGAGAAAGAACAGCGCAGGGTTTCTGCTTCCACACCCCCACTACCCCTCCTCTGGCTGGTTTCTTCAGCCCCAAATGTTTCTTACTAAAAATCTGGTTTACTTGATTTTCACCAAATCCAAGGCCCTATTGCCAGTTTCTAATGGAGCCATATTTACCCGTGACCACAGCTCTGAGGCAGACCCAATATCAAGTTTGTCCTGGGGTTTTGCCTGTGAGCTATGTCCTCTCTTGTTTGGGAGTTTTGTCTCCCAATAGTCCTCTCACCAGGTGAGAGTCCTTTGCTCTACAGAAATGCAGTTTTATTTTACACGAGTGTGAGATTGTGCAAAGATTATTAGTCTGCAGCTGAGGATGTGACCAGAAAAATCTGAGAATCAGCGTGTAACAGGCAGGCACTGTCAAGATAAATTATTTTTGTGTTGTATTTATGCCGCATGGCACAAATCTGGAAAACCTTTCTCTCAATGATTGCTGCAATGCTTGCTGCCAAGGTGTAACAGCAGAAGGAACACCTGTCCTTATTTATTGTATTCTTTCCTGAAGTATCCAAAGCGTCTCCTTCTGTCAGCATTCAGAGACAATTTCCAGAGATGGGCTGCCTCAGTACAGCCATGCTTATCTTCTGTCTAAACTCTCTGAGAGAATCCAAAGGGGATTTTGGTGTTGGGTTGGCTATTTTTAGCTTTTTTTATTAAGAGTGATACAGAACGTCTCATTTTAACACCAAATCTATGAACCTTCATTATGCAAGTAATTTCAGGTTTGTATTATTCTGTCGTGCATTAGAAAAAGTAATTTTTCATGTTAAATCTGAATATCATTCTATGGAATATAAGCATTTCTGATCTCTGGCAGTCCTATGTTAAGTACAGTATCATTAATGTGTAGTTAAAGGATAAATTGAACCAAAGCATATCATAAAAGTAAAATGAATATGTATCATGTTTAAATTATTTTTCAGCTTTTTGCTTCATTCTTATATGGATTTGACGAACTTAGAATTAAACTTTGATTTTCAATATACTTGAGGTTTGATATAGTAAGCTAGCAAAGGCCTTCTTTCTTCCAGTGCACTGACTTCAGTAGAACTATGATGATTTACGCAATCTCAGGATTTGACCATATTCATAGATATGAACTGTAACTTGTTTGCTAAAAAAAGCCATGTGAAATAACTCTCTACCTGCACAGAAGCAACTCAAAGGACAAGGATGTGAAATTTGATTAAATGCCTATTTATGATTGATTAATTGATTAATGATTATTGATTAAATGCACATTGTGCTGAAAAAAGTTTGTAGTAATCAGAGATGTTTAATTAAATCAAGTTTCTTCTTGATTATTTAGTCCCAGGTGCTGTATCAGATTTGCATCTAGCAGAAGTGGAAGCCACATATATAAAAATCGTTTGGAGGAAGCCACAGCAACCAAATGGAATAATTAACCAGTACAGAGTTAAAGTCCACATGCAGGAAACAGAGGTGACTCTGGAAAACACTATTCTCGGAGGAAACAATAAGGTATTTAGTTTTTTTATGATTGTCAATGCTTTTAAAATCCACCTTCCTTGCCTCACTCTCTTTGGCTGGGTTGTAGAGAGATTCTTATAATGCTATTTCCACAATGCAGAAGCAATAAATAATTGTGATTAGATGATCCAGGATTTCTTAGCTACTGAAGGCAGGAAGCCATAGCCCATAATCTTACTACCCCTTCTACCCCTGAATTCTTTGCAGCATAGGGTGACCTAACAGTAAGAATACAGATTTAGGTGCCTAGATCAATCCATACCCACTGAGGAAAAGTACTTGAAGATGTGGATATGAATCCTATGGAGAATGGGATCCAACTTAATTCTTCCAAGGCTGGTCAGGTGCTCTACTTGCAATGAGAACACCCCTAGACTTTCTGCCCCTGTTTGTATCCTTGAGTGTGTATGTCTGACATTACACGCTGAGCTCCATGCAATGGTCGTATCTTAAGGATATCTACTGGATCAAATATTTTAGGAGACTTACACTGTCAGTGAGTCAAGCTTCTGGATTTTGGATGCTGATGTGCTATACATGCTTAGATGGAGCAGCTCGGGAGCATGCAGCACTGGATTCTGGAACCCTAACAGACATTCAGCTCAGGATTTTTTTTTGTTTAGACAATGATGTCTTTCTCAGGGTCTGACACAGAATCTAAGCTTTTGATGAAGTGCTCAGTGAAAGAGTTTGCTTTCAAGTTGAATGGTACACATTAAATAGAGCCCTGGAGCCAAACATTAAGTAAGGAGTAAGATGAGGATAAGCATCCATTCATTAAATCAAGCAGAAGTCTTTGGAAATTGAAAGTATCTAACTCTATAATTAAAGATTGTATCATAGTACAGACACAGAAAAAATCAAAATTGTCTGTACAGACATGTTTTAATTGTGGGATTTCCTAATTTTTGAGTTTGTAGTTTAACATCATTGCTGCTTTATTGTAGTTTATTGAATGTAATTTTCTAATTTAAAACCAAAACAAACAATAATGAACATTACTTTATGTAGAACCCCACTGACCCAAGCTTGGAGCATCTACAGGGTTTGAACTGTTGGATCCACCGTGTGAGCAGTCTTCAATAACTAGTACCAATAAAAAGGCTGTTATCTTATAAGTGGAAAATCCCTAGGGGCTAGGGATCCCTAGGGGTTGCTCTTTTGCTATAAAATGGTGAAGATGAGGCATATATAACATATAGGCACCTGTTGGTGCTTAGGTGAGATTGATGCTGTGTGTCTTGGCCTGTGGTTGATGCTCCTGAGTTACAGCAGTAAAAAAGCCGCTTTGCCCTCTCTCCACCCAGTGTCCATAGGGAGAGAGATAATGTGTATTAGTTACATCACTGTAAAAGCATCTCTTTCTGGCAGCGAAGTGGGCCATATGTGTGAGTGGGGAGTGTTCACAGATGACAGAAGAACAATTTAGAGACACTGGAGTCCTGGATTGGGTCCCAGATTCTGAAGGGGCATAATGATCTAGTGCTTACATACCATGTTGTACCTCTGCTCTAGGCTATCTCTCTGTTCTCTTTTGCTTTTGTTGTTACTCTCTTTGTAGTTCTTGCTCCCCTTATATCTTCTGACATCCCTTTCCAACATTTATCTTTTGCCCCTTCTGTCCTGTGGGCCTCTGTATCCCTTACTTCCCTTTCATTCTCCCTTTTCACATATATTCTCCCTTATTTTCTCTTTCCCCTTTATTTCATTAGCTTCTGTTTTACTCAAACTTCCCTTATTCCCTCTCAGCAATCTAGTCAACCTGTTAGTCCTTTCCTTCAGGTCCTAGTAGGATCATCTGAAGCTGTCCTGTTTTCAGTGCCTGCAACCTGTTTCAGAACATGCTTAGTGCAAATGGAATCTCCCAAGCTCAAATATGTCTATTCAATATAATTCCGAGGATGTAACATTATATTATATGAAGTTAAAGGTCTTGCTCTGAAATTCACACTTTACTATAATATCCATATTTTAAGAAACTGTAAAAAAAGGAATGTGGTGTTTGTTTAATCAATAAAAATGAATAAAAGCTTGTAGGCTACTGGCAGCTGAGCTTTTTCATGAGAAATATTGTATTTTGTGAAGTAAGTAAAGTTGCAATGAAAGACGTTTGTATGCCAACATTGGTATATTGTGTGTCTATATATATCCACAAATATAAAACACTATTTATATATTTTATATAAATTTAGTTAAATAATTTAGTGATGATGAGGTTTGTAATTTATTTTTATATTTTTTGGTTTTTTAGTATTTGATTGATTCTTTGGAACCATACATGATAACTGAAAACATTAAACCTTCTCCCACTTGGAATTCAATGGAAATGGCCAATGAATTATATGAAGGTTCAGGTGAAACGGATTCCAGCATTCAGACAGCTTCCCCAGTAGTACTTACAAGTGTTTCTGGTGATAATTTGCCTGCTATACATGGAACTGCAGAATTATATTCTGCTTCAGGTAAGATATTTTAGGATATTTTTCTACCTGCTCTTTTGTTCTGAAGGACCCTCCTCACTGTCCCAGATATGATCTTTAGCACATGGTTCAAGCAAATTATGAATGGGTCATTTGCTGGAGTCGGATTTTTTTACTACCAAATAACCTTCTGAAGCAAATGGGAATGCCACACAGGCAGGAACCAGCCCCTTGTCACCCAGCTGACCTTCTTCCTAGTGAAAGAGCACCCGAAAGCCATCAGCCAAGCTGCATAGACAATCAGTTATTACAGTTGCCAAAGCAGGTGTGATTGTCAGGGATTAACATATCTCCAGGCCCTTCAGAGACCTTGATTTCTCTAAGCCTTTTGACTAATAGGTTTTCAAATGTCAGCGAAGGTAAATAGGTCAAAAAGTTACAACTTTGCTATATGGGTGACAAACAGGTGGAGGTGACCCCATGACATGGTGATGTCAATAGTGCGTACACTTGTTCTGTATTATCAATGGAGCAGTGTTTCTTTACCAAGTATGGATATTTACAAATCATTAAGCAGGCCGCAGTTGACAGGCAGGGACTTAAAATACCACTTTAAATTTTTACCTTTTTTTTTTTTTTTTTTAACCAGAGACTTTTGAGCAGCAGGCAGAAAGTCAAGTTTTTACTTTTTAATTTCTTTTTTAATTACAGTCATTAATTCCTCCATATACACCAGTATCTAAGACCAGCATTTAATCTGTTAGTTTAAACTACAGTGGATCTTTTCTGTACTATATTGATCCTGAAGAATCTTCCTTTCATACAGAGAAATGTACAGTGCTTTCAATGTGAATGTTCTTTTTACATCCTCATTCAGCTTGAGGTATTGAGTTGCTAAAAGATGTCTGTGTTGCTGAAAAATTGATTTCAGACAGGATATGTTTATTATTTTATAGTAGTTATTACAGTAGCTAAAGTTGTTCACGGCCAAATTTTCAACAGGACCTGCTGATTTTTACATTCCTCCGTTTTAATGCTGGTGTTGAAAAACTCTGAGCCTGACACCCAGTTATGTGAAGCACCCACACTTTTTCATATTGCAAGGGCATAATGGCAGCTTTGTAACAGGTGATTTTGACTATCACAGTTGGGTTGCTGCTGATTTTGAACTTTATTCTGCTGACCAGGACTCTTCTGCTAAAAAATAACAGTGTGAAAGGTTCCATGAGGGGAGCCATTTCAAATGTAGTCATTCTAGCACAGTTAAGAGGGCAAGGAAGAGGGAATCTGTCTTTCTGAATTGAAAAAAAAATATAAATTAAGAAAAACACCCAGATGCCCAAATAACTTAGGAGCCACAGTTCTGAAGTCACTGGGGAAACGAGGCCATCTACAAGCCTTTTATAAGTTCCTAGGACTTTTTTTTTGGAGATAGCTGTCAGTATGTACCCCATGCTTTTAGTTCTTGCCTGTTCATTCTTTCACCTAGGCCAATCGATCCATTATTCTTATTGACTGAATTCTATACTACATGCAAGACTTTGGAAAAGCGGAGAGGACCTATAATAGCCTCTCCTATAATGGGCCTCTCTTTGATTGAGTCAAGAGACGGAGTGTAAACTTTTCTTTATATTTTTGTAATTGGTGGAAAGTTAATTCTTTTGCAATAAAATAGTTCTAGGCTGCCGTGTCAAAGTTAGTTTAGAATGTAAAAGAAAAGAAAAAGTTTGAGTAAGTAGCTGTTTCTCTCCATTTAATTCCAGGTAATCGGTATGGCATTAACATTTTGGCAGAAGAACTGTCCTATGTTATAAAGGGCCTTGCACCTTTCACAGACTACACAATCAGTGTGTCTGCTTTCACTGCTGTTGGAGAAGGGCCTCCATCACTTCTCACAGTCAGGACACGCGAGCAAGGTAAAGTGTAATTCTCATGTAAATTAACATAGATAACATCTTTCACTGAACATGTTAAACTTTTTGGATCATTTATTTGCTTTTGACGTATTTTTCTGTTTCCCTTTAAGTTCCAAGCTCAGTACAAAATATATCTTACAAGAATATTAGCTCCTCCTCTATTTTGCTATATTGGGATCCTCCAGCAAATCCCAACGGGAAAATAATTCATTATACTGTTTATGCGATGGAACTGGACACAAAAAGAGCATTCCACACAATAACTTCAAACAACAGCTTGCTTATGACAGGTACAGTGTCATTTGATTAAAAAAACCTAGTATTACAAGTATGTTATACAAAATTATTTATTCCAACTTTATGTACATTTGAAAGGTAGGTGGACCGCAAGTAAAAGCCAAGTTGGGGCACCACTGCCAGACTTGTCTACTGGGGATGGGTATGTAGGGAATGTGAGACGGGAGGAGAGGACTAGGTAAGGCAAGTAATAACTGGTTAAATGTGCCAAGTAGTAATTTCTGAAATGTACTGAGTAGTAAGATGTGAAATTGATTTCTCCCTGGGATTTTTTCCACGGCCTCTTTTTTTCTGCGTAGAAAAATGTTCCTAAATTGTCAATTCTTT
The DNA here is from genome assembly GCA_004320125.1 of Scolopax mira. Classification (NCBI taxonomy): domain Eukaryota; kingdom Metazoa; phylum Chordata; class Aves; order Charadriiformes; family Scolopacidae; genus Scolopax; species Scolopax mira. Next base: position 51,159 of record BJBW01009012.1, read on the forward strand.
TTCAGCTTGAATTTTTTTCACAGTGTTTGTCTGACATTAATAATAATTTTCTTCTTTTAAGGTGATAATTTGGATAGTAATTGAATAAATTGGATTCTTCATGAGGTTTCAGGCATTTATTTATGCTAATTGGAGTAATGCATATAGAATAAAAACATGTATTTGGATGTATACATGTGCATCCTTTATTTTGAAAAAAAATTCTTAAAGAGATATTTACAGGAATGAAACTGCTTGACTTATTTCAAGATCTATTGATTTGACTGAATGCCTGTTTGTCTTTACCCAGATAAATAGCGTTATATGTATTCTGTCTTTTAGGTGACAAATGTGCATCAAGCCCTCTAAAAACAGTAACCACTTTTATAGTTTATAAGTAGCTATGAGGGGAAAAAATATGTTTAGGAAGCCAATAATCAAGATTTTTTTTTTACTTAATCTTTTTAGATTTAAAAAAGTACACAAATTATAAAATGAGAGTCGCAGCCTCTACAACAGTTGGAGAAAGTGCTTTGTCTGAAGAGAATGATGTTTTTGTGAGAACCCCTGAAGATGGTAAATATCTTGTTTGCAATGATGATTTGCTTTGACTTGTCACATACATAAGGAGGGGAAGATAAATCAATAAAAGCAAATAAAATCAATGTTGAAATTATTAGTTTTCTAGCAGTCAGTGACTTCATTGAGCCCAATTTTAGGTAGGTGCTAGAAATAATGATGAAAGCTGCAGCGTGATCAGCAGTCGACTAATTTCAACTATGATACACAAATGGGAAGAAAGCTGCAGAGCTGAGGCTCCTTCATGGAAAATGTGTTCATAGACACCATGGAAACCATAATCAGCTTATCTTTTTTTTTTTTTTTTTTTTTTTAGTTTATCATATGGAAATTAGGTTGTTTTAAAGCATCTGGAAATGGCAGCTTTCAACAATTCAGAAGCTATATTGGTGTCTATAAGCAGAGCTCCTGATAAAGTGAGGTTCTTTATAGGGAATAATATCATATGCAGTTGTTATTATACAGGCTCAGGGATTTATTAATTTTAAGACATTAAGACTTAAAGAAGACTTTAAAGTCTTAAGATTTTAAAATTTCATTATTTTAATTATGAATAATTTTAATGTTGGGTATAATGCTACTTTATGAAGATTTCCGGGTCTTCTTTTCTTGCTTGCAAGGCAGTCTCCACCCAGGGACAGTACCTCGATTTTGCCTTTGCAAAGAGAACAGAGGATTTTGATTTACAAAGCAGAGTCACAAGAATTAAACATCAATCTTTTCTCATTTACATCGGGTTTTTATTTTCACTGGTTTCAGAGAGCTGTTTCCAGTTTTTGCCAAAATAATAAAAAAGGTAATTGTCCAGTTGACATTTCTCTCTCTCATTTCCAAATATGCCAAAGCACAGGAAGAGGTATTAAATGGGAATAAAAGAGAGTGAAGGATTACAGGATTAAAAATTGTACTGATTTATTTATCTTAGATGATTTGAATAACCAACCAACCAAAACATCAAATTAAACAGTTAAAATTCAAGTACTCATAAATTTTTTAGAAGATGCATGCTTCCATGCTGTTTGTTTTTTTGCAGAGGAAATGCATATCACAAGAACAGAAAATTACCTACCTAAATATCTTTTTCTCTGAAAGCTTACAGTTTGCTACCTCTGAGCATGATAGAAATTTGTTCAGAGGGGAGTTTTGGTCCATTAGTGCGAGATGCCCTCAAGCCTAGATGAAACTATTGAGAAAGGCACCTATAATTCCTACTCTTTTACACGGCTATGTGTAGTTAGTCTTGTTCTTGTTCCTTAATTTTCAAATGGTGATTCAAGTTGAGATTCATGTCTCTTAACTCCAGCCAATCTAGGAGTGAAAACTTGTTTGACTCTTGATTAGTTGAAAGGAGAGAGACCTCCAAATAAAAGATTGGCTACATCTATCTTAGGTAATTATGTTAGGATGGAAGATACTAAGCTGTGGCACTCAAATATTATTCCATGTCAGGTAAACTGCAAAATGCCTTTAAGTTGAAAATTAAGCTTCTTCACATGGGAAATATCCATGTGGGCATTCCTACCCATCCAGACTAGTGATCTGATACAGTTAATGCTTCTCATTCATGGTCTCAGAAATCAGGAAGGAAAACAGTTTGTGAAACCTTTTGGGCCAAAAAAAATTCAGATCTGTGTATAGGTATTTGTAGACAAACTGAATTGCATAATCCTGGGTTGTTATTACAGTCTTTTAAAATTTTATAGAGAAGTTATTTCAGGGCTGAAGTGATGAAGGCTTTCAAGGAATGAGTTGAACAGTCAGAGATGATTTTAAACCTAAGTGCAGCCCACTTACTCTTTCAATACTTCCATGTGTTTTTGGCTCACTGGAGTCACATGAAATCATGTGTTGCCAGTAGATTTTGCCAACACAGTATCCCAGAGCTGGACTTGTTTTGTGCGTGACCTTCCCACCAATGCATGTGAGATTTACACTGGGGTCTTCATGGTCATCAATTAGCAGCTGTATCAGTAAACAAAAGGGAGTTTAGTTACAGTGTGTACAGTCCCTTTCCTGGTTCAGTGGTTGATTGGGTGAAACAGTAGGGGTGGTTATTTAAGTAGAAAGCATATATTTAAGACAAAGTCAAAGAACTTAAATTTGAGTTAGAGGATTTGAAGGCTCAGACTGCATGAGAGGAGTAGACAGAAGAGATTTTTTTTTTTTTTAATAGATACACTTTTGGATAGATTTGTAAGTGGATGAGCAAAGAAATTCCAGAAAAGTTAAAGTGTCTGGGATGCAAAAAGATGTTGTCTAGTTTTATTAGTGACAAAGAAGAAATACGGAAATTAACTGAGATAAAAAGTGGTGAAGCTTTGAGAAGGATAGTGAGTGTGTGTAGCCCTTTTGGTACAGTTAGCTGTGCATATTGCTACAGCAACCAGCACGATATCTAAAAGTTAGGATCCAATAGATTTATGAGATCGGTCCTATAGTCAATTAAATGAAAGTCTCAGAACTTTTTTTTCTCTTTGATTTCTGTATTGCAGAACCAGATTCCCCACCCCAAAATGTGGAGTTAATAAATATAACTGCAACAGAAATAAACCTGAGATGGTTACCACCTGAGCAGCCTAATGGTCTCATAACTCACTATGAAGTTCTGTACAGTGATTCCAATGATTTATTTATCAAAAATGCCTCATCTACAAGTATATCACTAAGTGAAATGAAGCCATACACTCTCTATAACATCTCTGTAAGGGCATTCACCAAACTGGGACATGGGAATCAGTCATCTTTCCCACTTCTGGTGAGAACTTCTGAAACTGGTGAGTATAAATAATGTAAATTTTCCACAATCGGCAGCTTTGTGATGACATTTGATGCCCAGGATATCAGTATAATTAATTTTAAAGGTATGTGTTTGCTTTGCAAAGCAGTAAGTTTGAATCCTTTTTTCTCTTTTATATAGAAATTGAAAGTAAAAAAATAGTAAGGAAAATTAAGAAGTAAAGAAATCAATGGGAAATTGTATGCCTGATGGCTTTCATGTATTTTACTCTTTGTCCTTGAAGATTGCTTGTGTCTTAGAGGAAAATAATTTTTTGTAGGAAAGGAAGGGTTTCAAAAAGCAAGTGTGACTTGGAATTCAAGTTACAAACTGAAATTTGATAAGAATTCAATCCTAATGTGCTATTTTGTAATAGACAAAGTTGTTTGTATTACTACAAGTATTTTGGAGAGGTACAGATAGAACAAAATAGCAGAGAATTAGGTGAAGTTTTTCCAAGGAAGAGACATGAAATAAGTAAGCAGCTGTAAGGTAGGACAATGCAGGGAAAGGGATATAAAATACAGGCAGAGGATCATTAAATTTTCAGTGGACAGCAGAAAAAAACCTGAGGGTAATGGTTTCCATGGAGGAATAGATGTTCAGGTTATGTTGTAGAATTGGGAATGAAAGGTGACTGGGAACACAGACATGAAGGTTAGTTTTCTTTAGGACTCAGCCATATCCATGTAGCACTCATATGATGTTCATCCATTTTTTGGGATCTTTTGCCATCTGCATCAATTTACTAACTCAGACAGCTTCCCACTTTCCCTACACCTTGAGCTAGCCCTGGAGATAAGCATGCTCTGCTTAGCACATTTTTCTCAGTAAGGAAAGACATGCACATTCTGATGTCTCTCAGAAGGGGCAGGGAGATTCTCTGGGAGATTCTCTTGTATTTTAAGGTGGTTAGCTCTTTTTGAGTGCCTAGTTTCCCTGATGCTCAAAACAAAAATTTGAATTCCAGCTGCCTGTGATAGAGATGAGAAGCTGCAAAAACATCTTCTGAGATGAGAAGAATAAAAACAAGGCAGGATCTGGAGGACAGAGCATTTTGAGTGAAACACAACCTGTTAATGGGCTTGGTGTGTTTGAAGAGCTCTTGGGAGTTCTCCGTTACCATTCTACCATGAAATTAGACAGAATTGTGGGCTGATTTCACTGCTTTTCATGGCATTTATTCCCTTTTTGGATGATGCTTAAGGAGAAATTATTTATACTTTTGAATGGGAAGTTTCATCAAGTGTCAGTACATTTATAAGAATGTTTAGGGCACCCTAAAGTGTACCTATGCCTTACTTGACCTTTTGGGCAGATTGTGCTGTCATTGTGTGGTTATGATTTTCTGGAACAAGATATATTGGAACAATTTTGGATAATGAAAAGCATACTTGTGCATTTTTTGAGGGGCAGACACATTCACACACAACCCAATTGTGATGACAGAGCAAGGACCAGCTGCTCTGTAAGGGATGGGGGGCCAAGAGGTCCCTGGGCCAGTGGGGTGGGGACCTCACTAGCCAGGAGTTGTCCCACCAACCTTCAGTGAAGGGAGAAGGGAAGATCAGGGGGTGGCAGCCAGGGGCAGCCCGGAGTCCAGATTGACAAACACTCCACGGTGATGAGTCAGGTCTGAGGTGAAGCCTGGAAACGGAGTTAGCAGGTTCAGTGACACCAACCGAGTCAGACCCAGCCCAGTGGCAGCTGGGCAGGTCTGTAGTGATGGGGCCAAGCTGAGGTCAGGCTGCGACATCAGGCTACAAGTCGGGGACTAGTAGGCCCACGGCCAAGCACAACCATGGCAGTGATATAGCAGGAGATACAGCTCAGACAGGGACAAATCATGAAAGCTCCAGCTGAAAGCAGCTCCCAGAGGCCAGTGGTCAACCCTGTTGGCAGCCTCACTGTAGCATTGCCTGGGAGTGTGTCGCCAGTGAGGAGGAGGAGGCAGCCCTTGGCTACACTATTGCTATGCTAGCCCTGAGCTCCAGCAGCCAAACCTGCAGGAGGGGAGATGCTCTCAGGGCCCTTACAGCAATATATTAGGCTTCCTTTGGTTTTCCATAGAAGTATTCACACAATTTGTACAGATAATGCAGGGAAAAGGAATAAAATGAGGGTTGCTGATAAAAAGTGTAAATTATGGCAGTACAGTATGGAAAATAACAAGAGCTATTGGGTATTAGAAGGAAAATACAGTGCCATGCTCCAGATTTTTTTTTATCTGGCATGTTAAGGTGATTTCCATTAATATTTTTACTTTGTTGCAGCGTGCATCTGTCATGTGTTTTTGATCTTCCAATTCATCATCTTTCAAAATTTATTTTGTACAAGAATCAAAATGTTTGCAGCGTGTTTCATTTTAACCAGTTTAAGAAAATACTTAACAAATCAATGAAACTGACTGGAATCTTTTGTGACTCTAAATTTTGTCTTCTAGTTCCTGATTCTGCACCAGAAAACATAACCTATAGGAACATCTCATCCATGGAAATTGAATTATCCTTTTTCCCACCGTCCATTCCAAATGGAATCATACAGACTTACACAATATATCTCAAGAGGACTAATGGAACTGAGCAAAGAATCATAAACACTACTCTTCTGACGCTTCGTATTTCAGGCCAGTATATAATGATTTGGAATTTATGGCAACTGTAAATTGCTCTGAGAAGGGATCAGCAGACCAATGCAGATCAATTAGTTCATTGGTTGGATATGATGCTTCTTGTCCTTACATGAAGTTATGTGCTGCCTCTCCTGAGAAGTAGCCTGTGGTGTCCTGCAGTAATGTGGTGGAATGGGCCACAATCAGTATACAGTTTAATACTGTATTTTAGATGTTTAAAGTACAGTTAACCTCAATAGACTTCTTTGCATATCTATCATTGCAACAACGTAAACACTGAAGTGACCTACATGTCTTTCTGGTCTTATTCTGGATGAAAATAAGTACTTCACTTTCCACTCAGCTTTGCATCTTTTTTCTATGTTCTGTATTTATTACTGAGGGATGATACAGCAGTTAATGCTGTGAGCTTGATACCTTAACCAGTAAATTTTCAGAGCCAAGGACAATATGTAAAGCATTCTAGGATTATTATTATAAACTGGTAATTAGGGCTTTTCCCCTTCTTTTATTCATGAAAAATACTTTGGGTTCAAGTTTTCCTGATGCTTGTTTCAATCTCTAAAGACACAGACCATTAAAAGTGATGGGGCTATTCAGCACTTCAAAACTGCTTATAGTCCATTAAAAAACCCTAATTTGTCCCACTAAATGGTTGGTTTACTGAATTACTCTTCTTTATTTAGATTTAAAGAAATATACAGAATATACTGTAGAAGTGTCTGCTAGTACTACAATGGGAGAAGGCCTTCATAGTCTGCCCCTGCATATACTGACTGATGAAGATGGTAAGTCAGAACAGAAGTTGCAATGTATCGTTGTCTGCTTGTAGTCTTAAACTAATCTTATACTTCATGACAGATATGTGTAGGTTTTAAATACTTTTTTTCCCAATTATATCTCTGCTTTGATATCTGTATCTATCTACGCCCAAACATACACATCTATCTATCTGTTATTTAATATATTTATCAGTACATCCTAAGGGAAATAGCATAATTGCTGTGCATGGACACTTGGTCTTACAAATATCTTATGAATTTGAAGAATCTTAATTTACTATACTATTTTAATCTAATACATCATGTAGTAGAATTAAATATTGTATCTGTTTCTGCAGATATGTGAGAGCTGGAAAAAGGGAAAACCACTAAAAGGCAGCTTGAATGGGCCAGGGACATTTCTGGTTCTTTTGTTTGGAGATTTTTTGATTCTTCTAAACAAACGCATGTACAGATACACACACAGAAATTTAAAATTACTAATGTTATGAAAATGCTCTAAATTCATCAACTATAACTGGACTTCCAAATTGGGCAGGCGAGTGTTCTGCACTGCAGGGTAAGGGTAGAACACACTCATTGCATCCTCTGCTAATTAGTACAGCAGATCACAAAACAGCAGAGGAACCTTCAAATGGTATTTGTACCCAATTCAGTTGTAGGAACTTATCATTGGCCCCCTCTAGAGTTTCTGGGGGAGGAATCCTGGAAAAATTCAATGCAGAATCTTAACTTAGTTGCTGCGAATCACGGTTTGGAAGAAGCTGTGCCTGTCCCTTTCCATTGCTTAGGGAAGAAGTCTCTGGGAACCTGGACTTGACACAAACATCCCACCAGCCATTCTAAAATTGAGTCTCTTTTCATGTCTTAGGGAGCACTGACTTGCCTAAGGTCTGGATTTTGATGATAATGGATAATGGATCTTTGCAAATTTCCAAGGTGTTGATCATCTTACAGTCAGTAATAAATCTTTGCTCAAGAGTAATGTTGCTGGAGCACGCTGGGAACAGTTAATTTGGATAAATCCATCTTTTGCATAGAGCATTTTTATTTAAAGCAATGTAAATTGTGTTCTTCAGCAAAAAATATTCTCTGATTAGAACTGTAGAATGAATCAGACATGCCACAAAGACATGACATTCACAGTATGACAGATCTTTTATTATATAGCCACTGAGGATAGTATAACAAGTAAAACACTAAATACAGCTGTCACCATTTTTCGCTAGTAAATACAGGCATTCACTGAATTCAGTGAATCTCTGTTCATGAAAAATATTGTTTTTCTTAAATGTAGTCTAAAACCTTTATGCCAACTTTTGAGATAGTGAAAGAAGGAACAACAACTGAAAAACAACAATATTTATAATACACCACATGTTCTTTATTCACAGGAACACAGTGTTCCAAAGTTCAGACCAAATGTTTTGTAGACTTGCTAATAGCTATGCTCATATTCTCAATTTTCATGCATGACTACAGCTATGACCTGAATTTTTAGTGCATGATGCTCTTCGGTTTAATTTGAGAAAAACAAAAGTATTTCTAATAATACTTCATAGTCATACATATATCTGTGAATCAAGATGAAGAAAAATATTTGCTTCTCAAAAACATAATAACACAAACCAGTATCACCTATGCATACCTTGGTATATTTTTCCTCAGCAATATTTGTACAAGCTTTAGAATGAAATCAGACATGGTCTAATATTTTAATTTACTTCTGTTGTTTCCTTACACAATTGTGGTATGGTGTCATGTAGCATTCATCTTAAAAATGGATTTTAAGGCTCTCAGTCAATGCCTATCTTTATATTTGCCCTTGTGACATGTTAAATGTATGAATGTGGTGCTTATTTAATAAAGTGGATAGATTTTACCACTGCCTAGTATGCCACATTTTTATCATTTCTCAATGCCACGTTTATCCCTTTTTCCACCTTTTGGTGCTTTGTACAATTCTTTACACCACCTCTTTTTTCTCAGGGGAACTATTTTGCTCTATTTTACATGTGTTCATACCTATAAAGCCCTTGCTTTTATTAGAAGGGGAAAAAAACCTTACAGCAATGTACTTGGACAGTAGGTGAATCAGTGTGACCTACCCGTTGCTCTGTTTTCTCATGAAGTACTTTTTCCATTGAATCACAGAAACAGATGTTCTAACACCACCATGCAAAATCTTCTTTTATCATCTGTCAGAAAAAGGAAAAGAAGCTGTGCCTCAACATTAGTTGATGGATACTGTCCTGGTGTAGTACAAAGTTCACTTTCCATCACAAATAATTAAAAACCTATTTAAGGATGCTGTGTGTCCCATCGATCTTAGCTGTTTAACAAGATGTTGTGTCCTGTTCTCTCATTTTATAGCTCCGAGTTCTCCTCCAGAATCCCTCTCTGTAAAACAGTTGTCGGGTGTCACTGTGAAGTTGTCATGGAAACCTCCACTGGAGCCAAATGGAATTATCCTCTATTACACAGTTTATGTCTGGTAAGATTTTCTGGAAGTAGTTCTGAGGGTAAATATTAATCTGTAACCTATCAGGAATGTTACGTTTTTCTTATGAAATGTGTTGATTGCACATTTTTGGAGAATGAATATTCATCCAGCACTTAAAATACTAGCCTTTTGTATCTACAATTCAGGTATAATATAGTAGCTGAAAATTGAGGTATTAAATATTTTGTAACTCTTTACAGATTTTTCTCAAGCTTATGTTATGGTAAATAAATTCAAATTTAAATTAGAGCATGGTGGCTATTTTCATTATATTCTGATTAGGCCTGTTTGAAGCCAGGGCACAAGCCTATGCTAAATTGTCAAGGAGATTTGAAACAGGCTTAAAATAGAGAAATATTGCTTCCTTTTGTAGAAAGTGTGTGAAAGCAATGTTAAGAGTCTTCATATGTGCTATCAGTTATGTCTAGTATTATATTTTATTTTGTATTTATTATATTCATAGCAAATCAGTATTTTTTAAGATTTCTCATTTGCTTTATTGACAATTTTTCCATATAGCCTTTCTTTTTTATGCTTTTTTTTAATTTTTTTTTTTTTCTGTCATCCCTCCTGGGATCCTTTTTCATCTTTAAAAGAGAGTTTTTTCACCTTAAAACTTGCATCTTCTGTCCTGTTCTCTGCATAATATAGATGGGTCTAGTGATGTGGCATCTTTCCAAAGATCCGTGTATAACTTCTACTGGGGGTGAAAATATTTTTTTCTTCATCACTTTTAATATATTGCATTCATGCTGTACTGTTTTATTGCCACTATTAAGATGCAGGAATCAAATGCTAACATTTAACTTAGGAGATGTGAAACAGATATGCAAATCAACAGTCCGTATAAACACACTACTACTGAGCTTACATTTATTGTTTTAATGTTACTTGACATTAAAATAATTACCTACTTCAAGGTAGGGTTTGGCCTCTGTTCCTAGAGAATGTTTTTTAAATTATAGCTTTTAGTTAAATTGGTGATAAAGTGAACAGGAGCTCCTCTTTCCAGAAAAGTTAAATTTGGTTTATGTTGTTGCTTCTACTACATTGGCAAGCTCTCATTCACCTTAACCTCAATAAAAACCATTAACTTAAAGATTATCCTCTGGCTAGGAAAGGGTTACTTCGAGATAAGGATTATGGTTTTGGTACAGGCTGTGTTCACAGACTTGAGGTTATAGAATCTTTCATCCTTATATTGCCTTAAAGTTTAGCACTTTTGTTATTTTGATAAATGAGTTAGAGTTATTTTTAAAAAAAATGTTAATTGGTCTATCTTTCTAAATATTTGAATTAAGCAACCACATAATTTTTGAATTAAGTCTTATTCTTTTTCTTTCCACATTCTGTGTGTTCTGCCTTATCTGACCTTACTGTGCAATATCTAAAATTAGAGAGGCATTAGGTATCATCTTGAGGCAAGGACACTGGATAAAAGCTCCCATTGCCTTCAAAGGGGCCACAACTTCACTCCTTCCTTGGAGGGGTTTTTTGGGGGGGAGAGGAGGGGAAGGAGGGGAACTTTAAATATTTAACAGAATTGTCTATACAATTTCATAAAAATGCATTGCAAGGTGAGATTTGACAAGGCAAACTGCTGTGCCATAGTTGCTGCTTTTGGGAGGCGTTCAATGTATTTTGAGGAAGATTGTTAATCCTAGAGCTTCTCAACAAAGCAGAAAGCAGAAAGTTAACACAGATGTCAGATAAATGTTCCTTCTCTTAAATATATTGCAACGTTTACAGAGAATTTGGTAACCTTTCTTTAATGGATTGGGAAAAATAATCCACAACTACTAGAATAGAAATCTGTAATGTTTTCATTGTTATTATCTTTCATGGAAATTGCTACAGGACAGGTTTTAGGTGCAGGTAGCAAAGGCTGAGTCTGCAATTCTAGAGTATTAAAGGCATCCGAACAAAATTGCTGAACTTGTATTTGTAGCTACTGGCTTTGGCATTATCCTGTTCAGCAAATTTTTATGAGATTATTACTGACTAGATCTACTTTGAGGTGCAGATTTTTAAGAAAAAATGATACCTGTCTTTTTCAAGTGAAGGTATGCAACTTATTAGAACCTCTTTTGTCTGGGTTTCTGAAAGTTGTCATTTAAAATTTAATATAATTATTCTTCACTAAAATTACTTGCCTTAGCTTATTCTGCTAGTTACTTTCTTTTCCATTGTCTTTGAAGGCTGCACTCGCTTTGATCAGTGTTTTCTTATAATTTTGATTGCAATCTCAGTTGTTTCTAAACAGAACAACTTTTCTTGAAACACCCCAAGCTTTTGTTGTTCTTCCTAACTGTGCCTGATTGTGGAAACATATTTTGGCAAATAAAATGCTATCAGAATGCAATTACTCAGAGTAGAAGTGTTTGCAGCAGTAAGCTGTGGATTTTCTTCTTGCTTAAATTATAACCAGCTATGTTTTTCCATACTAATAATATATTGGGCAAAGATCCAGGAAAAGATGTCTTTTCTTTGTGTAGAATTTGATAACTGCAGCTGCAACTTGATATATCTTTTTACAGAGTATTCAAAATGTCAGAAGTTTGGGAAAAATGTAAATGTTGATAACTTTCTGTTACCAAGGGCGTTTCCTATATCAAGAGAAATTCCACTCAAAATCTGAAAGGGTTAGGGAGAATTTAGTTTTCTTGTTCTCATAGTTTTTCTCATTCCAATTGTTTGTTAATGTAACTATTTCAGGAGCATCAGATGGTGATCTTTGCTAATGGCACATTAATTCATTGACAAAGGATGAAAATTCAGCCCATCTAATAATTTTCAATCAGCCTTTCCCTTTTTTTTTTCAATTAGAACGCATTCTCTTTTTTTGTGAAGAGCTCCACAGTGACTCCTGGAGCAAGATACTCAGTTTTACTTGTGAAATTATCCTCCCCATATGAAATCTCATTAAAGACACAGGGCACCCAGTCATACAGAAATCTTTGCAGGAATGGAATGTTGAGTAGCTTATTTTTCCTTCTTTTTTTTTTTTTTTCATAAAAGATTAAAGCAATTTAATGAGGAATAGCAGACTTTTTGAATTCAAGTTAGTTGTTTCTGTATCTTATTTTACTTTCTGATAATCATTTCATACCTATGCTAATACCAGCGTTTTATTAATGTTACATCTCACAGTCTTTCTAGGCGGGTTTTGACCTGACTAGAGTTCCATTCTGATCCCCTGCTACATTCCACCAGAATTAACTCAGCACCAGCTAATTCCTGTTCCATATCATCTTCTATTATTCCATTTATAACTTCAGCCTTCTGACCAATTTCACAGAGTCACAGTAGGGCATGCTCCCTGCTATAATCTTTTTATATTTCGCTATTCCTGTCCAGGGAGACAGTTTAGTTATGCCCTACTGTGTCCTTCCCAAGGGTACCACATAACCATTTGATAGCAGTTACTAGATGGACATGCTCCTCCTTGATATTCCATATAGCCATTGTCTTTGCTGATGTAATTGAAAAATATATTTCTGTGGGGTTTTTTTGTTTGTTTGTTTGTTTGTTTGAAGCAAAATTAAGAGCCCTATTGTGATGCAACAGTAAATGTGAGCTTTCAACATATAAGACAAAAGTTACCCCAGTCTTTTCTAAAGCCAAAAATATTTGTATTTACCACAATATTACATTTTTTCAATTTTATATTGTATACCACAGCTGTAGACATGCAGAATAGTGTGTATATATATTTAATAAAATTATATATATAATTAATATTAATTAATATATGCATATATAAAATTATAATTAATTAATATATATAATTAATAAAATACTTTTTCTTTAGGAATAAAATGTCAGAAAGGAGTGTAAATGTAACAGAAACATCATTGCAGTTTACAGACCTGGAAAATAACTGTGACTATAGTGCTTACCTAACAGCAAGTACAAGATTTGGAGATGGCAACATAAAAAGTGATACTATAACATTCAGAACTTCTGAAGGAGGTAAGCTTATATATAGTGTGAATGTTCTGTTTCACTCAGCCTTATATTTTCATCAGCCTTATTTAATTTCATAAAGCTACTGAAGTAGAAGTGGCATTAGACTGGTCGAGAATGCATATTCTACCTGTTTATTTGTGTGTGTCTCATGTCTTTGTGTGTACATGTAGTTATGGCTCTATAAAATGATGATGGGTATTTCTGTCAATTTACTGAGCCAAATTTTGTATTTCCCTTCAAGACAAGTAAGGCAATTTAATTTTAAATTTGGAAATAAATTATTTTTATAATACATTTTAGTAGCTCTTTGCTTTATCTTGCTGTGCAACAACTTCTGAGGGAAAATACACTTCAGAGTCTGAAATAGTTTTAATTAAAAAATGTAATCTGTAAGTGTACACCGATTTGTTTATTCTATTTCAATGATTTTACTTCCAACATGGTAGATGACTTTTGTAAATGATCTCAAAGCACTATATTCTGTGCTTTGAGAGTCATTCAGTTTAATTATTGTATCTGATTTTCCCATCAATTACATTGCTATGATCTGTTCCAAAATGGGTAGTATGCAG